>PVKS010049898.1:0-11784 GCA_004027875.1 Aplodontia rufa
ACATTAAGATATCACCTTACATCAGTCAGAATGGCAAAGATGAAGAAAATAAACAATAACAGATGCTGGAGGGAATGTGGAGAGATAGGCACACTAACACACTGTTGGTGGAGCTGCAGACTGGTACAGCCCCTCTGGAAAGCAATACGGAGAATCCTCAAAAAACTAGGGATGAGCCCACCATACGACCCTGCTATTCCACTCCTGGGTATTTTTCCAGGGGATTTAGAAGCAGCACATTATAGTGACACAGCAATATCTATGTTCATAGCAGCTCAATTTACTATTGCTGGACTATGGAAACAACCCAGATGTCCCTCACTGGATGAATGGATCCAAAAACTGTGGTACATTTATACCATGGAATTTTACACAGTAATTAGAAACAATGATATTTCAGCCTTTGAAGGTAAACGGATGGCTACGGAAGAAATTATGCTAAGTAAAATCAGCTTAACCCAGAGAACTAATGGTCGATTGTCTCCACTCATCTGTGGAGGTTGGGACTAGACTCTGGCCAATGACAAAGTTGGTCTATTATCATGTGTTAAGTCCAGATAAGATGCAATGCTATACAACATAATCCTTTTTTAGAGATATTGTGGGAAGGGGAAGGGCGGGATAAGGGAGGGTAATTGGGGGGGGCACTCCTGGGGGTAATTGTAATATCCAGAATATATACACATTTTATATTATTTTGTTAAAAACTTGTATGGTTGTTCAAAAATTAAAAAAAATTTAAAAAAAGGTGATAAAAAAGGCATACTAAAATAGAAGGCTTTATCAATAAAATTGAGGAAGGTGCTTCCTGGTTTCTTCTTTTTTTTTAAGAGAAGAGGGAGAGAGGGAGAAGAAAAGAGAGAATCAGTTTTATTTATTTTTTCATCTGGCCTTTGTTTCTCTGACACTTAGTTGTGTATGTGGTGCTGGGGTTCGAACCCAGGTCCTTGCACATGGCAGACAAGGGCTCAAACTGCTGAGCCACCACTCCAGCGCCCATTGGTTTCTTCTTGCTGCTTACAATAAAATGCAGGAGGAGCATTATAAAAGAAGGACTAATAAATATAATGAGATAGGATTTGTTGGGTTGAAAAGGACAAATGATGCTAAAATAGAGATTGCTTTCTGGCAAAGATTAAAACCAGTGCACAATCAGAAAAACATAGTCTAAAAGGAAAGCCAAGATGTGACTGTCTTTGTTATGATTTCAAATCATTTAGGCAGTTCAAATAACCATTCAGTATAATAGTAAGAACTTCTAGAGAGCTTAAGTTCAGTAGCTTTACTGAAACCTATGTAGAGAAGGACTTTTCTCAGAGATCTGTGGGAAAGTTTTTGCCTAATGTTGTGAAACTTAAAATTCATAAAAGACCCACAAAGTTTTAAGGAGAATTGTAGTAACAGCTTGGGCAGAAAGGAAATGAAAATGAAAAGAAACATTTGCACTCCAAAGCTCATAAAGGCATGAAGCAGTCTGTAGAAACTACTCAGTTAAAAAGAGGCTAATTTTGATGGGAAAGGATGACTCAGGGTAGAATCAGGAATCCTGGTGAATCATTATTATCCTTTGAGTTCTAATCAAGGAGATGACAATATGTGCCTGATGGATTTCAGATTTGGTAGTGACTACAGACTCTACTGAACCTTCGGTTTTCCCTCTGAAAGGTATGCAGCAAACATCCTTTATCTATCCTACCATTTTATATTAGGTATAGTGGAAGCAAAGAATTTGTCTCTTTAGTTAGCAGTTACTCAGATTGAAAGAAATTGTCCATGATAAACCTCATCCACAAGTTCATTTAGACAATGAGATGCTAAACTTCAAGATGATACTATAAATGGATTGGACTTTTGGGGCATTCTTAGCAGGGGTTAGGATATTTGAGTAATTTGTGGTCAGAGGGTAGAATGTGGTAGTTTTAAATGTGGCTTCTGAGTCAGGGTCATAAAAGGATAGATTCTGTCTAGTAGGCTCTCTTTCTCTCTTTCCCCATCTGCTAACCCCCTATTTTTCCTCTCATTCTTTGGCAAACAACCTGCCACATTGTGAGGGCACTCAAGAGGTCTCTGGAGAGACCCACCTAGGTGACACAGAGGACTCTCACCGTGAATAAAAACCACCTTAAAAATAAATCCTTCAGTCCTAGTAAAGTCTTGGGTGAGTGCAGTCCTGATTGATATCTTGCCTGCACTTTTGACAGATTTTGAGCCAGTTATGCTGTTTCTAAATTGCTGGCACACACAGACCATGAGAGATAGTAATTGTTGTTTCAAGCTGCTGTTTTGGAGTGATTACATGTGCTGCAATAGATTACCAGATGGGTCTAGCCAAAATTATGATATAACCATAGTAGGTGGATGAGTGACCTTTAAAACTATATATATATAATATACATGTTCATATATAAAGTATATTTTGTATGATCATGTTAATATAGAGAAAGAAAGATTTTCATAATTTTCATAGTGATAGACTGATAACATATAACTAGCTTTCTTTACATTTGTGTTTAAAAGCAAGTAAACATAGATTAACAGCAAATAATTTTAGACGTGGAAGGAAACTAAGAGATTATGTAGTTTTAAGTCCTTTCTGACCAAATAGCATAGTGTTTTAGAAATAGTAAGTACTCAAAGATATTTTTTCTTGTTAGAGAGACAGAGAGAGAGAGAGAGAGAGAGAAGAGAGAGAGAGGGAGAGAGAGAGAAAGGGAGCCAATTTTATTTATTTTTTCATCTGGTTTTGTTTTTCCAACTGTTATGTATGTGGTGCTGGGGTTTGAACCTGGGTCTTTACCCATGCCAGGCAAGTGCTCTACTCTTGAGCCATCTCTCTAGCTCTGGTTTTGGTTTTTTTAAAAAATGATTTATCTATCTATCTATCTATCTATTTTTATAATAGTTTAAAATCGTCATTTATCAAAATGGCACCTATACATAGCTAAGCAATCAAATATTACTAAATTATATTATCAAAAGCAGTCTTGTGCCACTTTCCCTACTGTTATCCCCCAAAGCAATTACTTTTACCTTTTTAGCTTTCATCTTCTGAGGACTACCTTCATATTCCTTGATAATAAGCTTGTGCTATGCTATCATTCCTTCATTCATTAGCTTTGGTGAATATTTACTGATTTTCCATTATGGTCATTGAGTATCTCTTCCTTATCTTCAACTTCTCTATTTTCTCAATATAATTACAATTTTCAGTTAAACAAATATTTAGTATTTATACTTGTATGATGATAAATATTATTTAGTGCTCAGTTGAATAATGTACATGAATTATCTGCCTTATACAGATTTTTGTTTTCTTGGAGTTATTTCCTTTTCTTTCATTGGTTTAATTTTCTATCTATATACTGTTTATTTGTTTCTAATAAAGCAACAAATCTATTTATTATCTGGTAATAATCATTGCCAACTCTCACATGCATCAATCTTTTATTTTTCATTTTTTTTTCTTCCTAGGGACCTCCCTCCACAGCAACCTATTCTGTTGCTCCAATCTGAACAGGTTACTCTCTGGCCCAGGTATACTGCTAGGACTTTCCTTAGCCATTCTTGATTTGGGGATTGTTTTTGAAAGATAATTTGCTGAAGTCAATGTAGCTAGAGTGAGAAAGTATTAATATTTTAAAGAGCATCCTAATATACATATACATATGGTTTCTATGTCCTGAATTCACCAGTCAAATAAAATGAGTTTATATTTACTTTTGATGCTCAAATTTTAGTAGTTCAGGCATTCATAATTTGAATGCAATATCTCAGTATAACTACCTTTGCAAAATGCCTTCTGAGTTTTTTCTGGGAGCTACCACTTGGGATGTAGTTCCATATGTTCACCAACTAGTCTACTCTCTGGTTATCCTAAGGTGCTTATCAATTTCTTCCTCTTCTTTGGCTCCCTGGCTAATGTGTATGGCACTGAGTACTGTTTGAAGGTGCTGATAGTATTCTTCACTGCTGATGATATTGCTCAGTAGATAGGCTTTGGTATGCCAAGGTTGATTTCTCCTGATGTTTCCATTTCCAAGAATACTAGGGGATACTAGGCTTGATGGGACATCAGGAGAATGACCCTTTCCTGAATTCCCCACCACTTTCCCTTTTCTTCTTCACCATTGCTGAAATTCTAGGGCTCATAAAGTCTCTTTCGATTTCTCTCCTGTGTACTTTCCTGCTTACCTACTTCCCATTACTCTCTATTCAAACCAAAAAAGAATCAACAATCATAATCAACTGCTGACTACCCATCTCTATAGGGACAACACAGAAACTAGATGACTGAGAGACACAGCTCAATTACATACAGTAGTGTATGTTACCTGATATTTTGTTTTCCATGGTTCAGTTACCCTTGGTTAATCACAGTAATATATATAATGGAAAATTCCAGAAATAAGCAGTCCATAAGTTTAAAATCGTAAATCATTATGAGTTGAATGGAAAATCTTGCACTGTACTACTTGTCGAGCTTGGGATGAGTCATTCCTTTCCAGAGTATCCATGCTGTTTAAGCTACCCTCCTGTCAGTCACTTGGTAACCATCCTGGTTATCAGATTGACTGCTGCAGTATTGCAGTGCTTGTATACAGGGTTTGTTACTATCTGTGGCTTCAGACATCCACTGGGAGTATTGAAATGTATCCTCCTTGGATAAGGAGGGATTGGTAATTTATTGCTAAACTAGAATTTTTAATTTCATAGTTTAGTGATTTTCTCAAACCAGATAAGCAGCATTAAAGTGGATGAAGTGAAGATCCACTCCAGAAATAGAATACTATTTGCAACTTTCAAATGATGGAACTCTTTTTTTCTAGAGAGCAAGATTTTAAAAGACTTAGAGTCTGTTTTCAATTCAAGTATCATATTGCAAATCTTTTAATATGTCCGTGTACGTTTAGAAAGTCCCGCCCCCTCATTTTTTTCCTGTGAGAAAATTTGAAAACCTGTAGATAGCTGTAACTAATAAAATGGAATTGAAATATGGTTGGTTGGTCCCCTGTGTCCTCACTTCCAAGCATAGATTGAAAATATTTGGAAAAAAATTGCTTCTGCATTAAAAATGTACATACCTTCCCCTTGTCACAATTCCCTGAACAGTACAGCATAACAATTATTTACTATTCTAGTATAGTATAACTGTACTATTTGCTTAGTATTTACATTGTATTATTATAAATCATCTAGATATGATTTTAATGTATATAGGAGTGTATATAGGTAATATTCAAATTCTGGGCCACATTATATAAAGGACTAGAGCCAAGAATTTTGGTATCTCTGAGTGGGGATACTAGAATCAATTCCTTTTGGATATCAAGGGATAATTATATAGATTTTAAAAAAAAAACAACTAATTCACATTGGCCTTTTCCCTGAAAATTGTCTAACTTGCCGAGTAACTGGTTGCTGATCTAGCCTTTTGCTCCCCATAAATCATCCACATAGCAAACCCAGCTTACCTTTCCCATGACGTCTGTTAACAGCTTGAAAGACCGAGGATCATGAACCAAGGAGTCCGTATAAAAGGAGCCCAGGTACTTCTTTGGGTCAACTGGGTTGTCCAGAGCACACAGATCTGGACGCATATTGAATCCATGGGAAATTCTTCCCACTGTGAAAGGGAAAGCCCCACCTGCAAGTAAAATTCATTACTGAGGAGCTAGTGTTGATAAAAAGGATTCCTTTTTCTGGGTTTGGTGACTCACATCTGTAATCCCAGCAACTCCAGAGGCTAAGGCAGGAGGATTGCAAATTCAAGGCCAGCCTAAGCAACTTAGTGAGTCCTTAAGCAACTTAGCAAGACTTTGTCTCAAAATAAAAAAATAAAAAGACTGGGCATGTAGCTCAGTGGTAAAGCACCCCTGGGTTCAATCCCTCCCCCAAAAGGAAAAAAAATCCTTTCAGTTCTGATGCTGTATGCAAGGAAAAATTCCCACATTCCCACATAGCTCAGCTAATTAAGTATTTATAAAGGATCTGCTGGGTTCCAAATGCTGGGAGATGATCCAGAAGAAATGGCTCAATACATCTAGAAATTCAGACTTGATAAATTCATGCCAAAGAGAGTAGACAAGTATGTAAGGATATATGCTTTTCAAATGTAGTGTGGTTATCATAGCAAAATACCATGATAACCTATCAGTTGAGTGATATCAAAATCATGATGGCATATCCACAAAATGTAATGCCATACATGAAGCCATCAAAAATTGTGATGACCTATATTTATCGACATGAAAAGATATCTTCTCTATGCTGTTGAGAAGAAAAAGCAGACCAGAAAACAATATATGTAGTTTGATATTCTGTGTGTATGTGTGCATGTGTCTTAGAGTCACAATCTCAATTAACTACAGAGACCAGGCAGGCAATGTAATGGAATGAAATAGGCCTATTTGTAAACAGTGGAGAATAGGAGGGGCTGGAGAGCTCATAGAGTGACTAGAGGGATTTATTTATTTTTCAAGTGCTTTTGTTAGCATGTTATATTTATGCACAATAATGGGGTTCATTTTTACATCATCATACATGCATGGGATATAATTTGCTCCATTTCAGTCCCCAGTGCTTCTTTCCCTCCACTCCTCCTTTCCTCTGTCCTCCTTCCTCTACTCCTTTCTATTTATTTATTTAAATTAGTGCTTTATAGATATATATGATGGTGGATGTTATAGTTTGGATGAAAGGTGTCCCCCTAAAACTCATGAGACAATGCAGGAAGACTCAAGAGGTAAAACTATTGGGTTATGAAAGCCTTAACACAGAGAGCTAATCCTGATAGGAATTAACTGGCAACTGAAGGCAGGTAGGGTGTGGATGGTGATGGTGGGTCATTGGGGCGTGCCTTTGGGATATATATTTTGTGTCTGGCATGGAGTCTCTCTCTCTCTGCTTCCTGGAACCATGCTTGGATCTGCTTTCCTTCACCATACTCTTCTGCCATGATGTTCAGCCTCACCTCAAGCCCAGAGGAATGGAGCAGCCTTCTAGAGACTAAGACCTCTGAAACCAAGAGCCCCCAAATTAACTCTTCCTCCCAAAATTATTCTTCTCAGGTCTTTTAGTTTCAGCAGCAAAACAGCTGACCAAAACAGTGGAATTCACTGTGGTATATTCATATATGTGCATAATATAATTTTGTCAAATTACTTCCACCTTTTTTACCTTTTCCTATTCCTCTTTCCTGCCTCTCAATCTCCTTCCTCTACTCCACTGATCTTCCCTGTTTTTGTGGGATCTGCCCCTGTTTTTCTTCTTACTTTAACTAGAGGGATTTAAGAAAAAACAAAGCAAAGCAAAAACTATGCCAACTAAATTAAAGTTGCTTATAGAAATGGAATTTGGTCCCCAAACTATCATATGACTAGCATGGTGTCTGGAAGGATTTTATGAACTGAATGGTATCCCTCCAAAATTCCTGTGTTGAAGCCTAAACCCTCCAATATGAGTGTATTTAGAGATACAAGGTCCAAAGTTGGGGCCTTTAATTCAATAGGACTGATGCCCTGATAAGAAAAGGAAGAGACACCAGAATTCTTTCTCCTTCTCTGATCCTTCCACCCTGACTTGTGCATGCACAGAAAAAGGTCCATGTGTGGACACAGCAAGAAGGTAGCTATCCATAACTAGGAAGAAAATTCTCACTAGAGGCCAACACTATTAACTCATGATCTTGGACTTTTAGCCACCAGAAGTATGAGAAAATAAATGTCTATTGTTAAAGCTACCTTGTCTGTAGTATTTTATTATGACAGACTGAGCTGACTAATACAAACAGGGTCTTACCACCATGTGCAAAACACACTTTCAGTTTAGGAAACTTCTCAAACACCCCACCCATGATCATAGAGCAAACAGCCACGGTGGTCTCTGCTGGCATTCCTGAAAGAGGAAATAGTCACAGGGTTCAGAGCTTGTCAACTTAAACAGGAAGAAGCACAGCACTATTAATGACTGGGGAATAGCAGCTAATAGCCAGAGAATTGTCAGTGCCAAGAAACAGGGTACCTGGCTTCCAGCATGGTTGTATACAGGCCATTGCTTTGGCAAGGAGAATCATCTGAACCTTCCTATTCACCACTTAGAGGGAGAATTGTCTAGTGGCTAGAGCACTTGAGAAATCAGAGAACCTAGCTCTTGTCCTGATTCTCTTGAGTTCAGTTTTGGATGCAGTAGGGCAGGCAGAGTATAAGTAGTCTGGACTGAATCCTTGCTCCTGCAATTTTCTGTTTCCTGGTCTGTGATATTATTTAATGTCCCTGAGCCTGCGCTTCTTTACTTGTAAAGTAAAGACCATGCTGCCTATCTTGCAAGGCTTTTGTGGAGTTTTGCAAATGTGATGTCAGCAAAGTTCCCGGTCAGAAGGTTACATTATTCTGTTGTTGTGCTCAACAAATACTGGTTATGTCTCTGAATCTTAATGTTCTCATCCATAAAATAAGTATAATAATAGCTAGTTCCTATTTCCTATCATAAGTTGTTCTGAGGATCCAGCACCTGTCATTCAGTTATTACTCACTAAATATTAACTATTAATTATTATTCCTACTAAATCTTTGCTGCCTTTTGGAGCTAAGGTTGAAAATCAAAGGATTAACATGAGTTATTTCAAATGATTTGTGTTCCTAGAAGATGCAGCTGGTCCATGTCTGATGCCTTCTCCCACAAGGAGCCAGTTTGGGCTACATTGACAGATGACTGCTTTTCCAACTGTGACTCAAAAATCTCTGATTGTGCCACAGCTATGCCCTACACCTTCTGGGGAGATTGACTTTGGGCTGCTGACTGAGGCTTCTCTGGATGCTTGTTCTGCCCATTGATGCTCCACAGCAGAGATACCTCTAGCTCCCTGACCTACTGAAATTATGGAAGCATGATGGATTCATATCTGTCTGGGTTTGAGTTGAGGACAGAGTTTCCTGAAAGCAGTGGAACAGACAGTATTGTTTCCTTCCGGTCCTGTGATTTTGTTTTCCACTTACTTGAACCATAGCCCCACACACCATTTTCCATTCAGGAGCTAAAGTTATATTTACAATGTGAATTAGATCATGACCCTTCCCAGCTGGAAATCATGTAGTTCACTAATATCACCTTTGTATTCACAATAGCATTTTGAAATTGGACCTGTTTGTATGTATGTTTATGATTGGTGCACTTGTTTATCACTTCTTTCCTTAGTCAGAATATAAGCTCCACAAGGGCAGATGTTTTGTTCATATCGTAAGCCAAGTGCCTAGTACATGGCAGGGGGGGGGTCAATACAAATATACTACATAAATAAAAGATGAAAAGACTATATCAAAATTCTGTTTTTCATGTGGAAAGTTGCAATATAACTAAGTTTCTAAGTTTGTGGAAGTTTGAGAATCAGGATGAGATTCTCAGAAGCTGGATGGCACTGAGCCTCTTAGGTTATCCCTTCTTATTAATCATCATCATCATCATCATAATAATTATTATTAGTAGTAGTAGTGGTAGTAGTGGTAGTAGTAGTACCAGGGATTGAACCCTGGAATGCTTAGCCACTGAACCACATCCCCAGCCCTTTTTATTTTTTATTTTGAGACAGGGTCTTACTAAATTGCTTAGAACCTTGCTAAGTTGCTGAGGCCGGCTTTGAATTTACGATCCTTCTGCTTCAGCCTCTGGAATCACTGCGATTACAGGGATGTGTTACCATGCCCGGCCTTCTTCATTATTATTCAGGAACTTGATAGGGGTGGGTAGGAAGCTGTCTTATTAAATACTTCGGTCTCCACTAGCAATCACAGGAGCATATAAAGTGTCAGAGCAGAAAAATAACTTTAAAGGAATCCAGAGTAGCTTTGTTATATTACAAATGAATAACTGGGGCCCACGGAGATGAAGTGATTTGCTACACATTACACAGTGAAATAGAGATTAAGTTGCAACTAAAATTCATGGTGGTTGCCAGTTGATTACTTCATAATTACTAATTGTACTAATTGGGCTGAGAAGAGAATGGATAATCTCCCTCCAATAAAGTCTGGCGCTTTTCACTGGGTTTTAGATTAGTTGCACTTTCCACTTGTAGCTCCAGGATTTTACATCTGTTCTTCGTCTTTCCTTCCTATTGGGACAAATAATGAGAGATTGGATAGGACAAGAGAACATTTCCTCTCTTTCTCTTTCCCTCACTCTCATGTGGAACCCTGAATACCTGAATACTGACTGGTACGGGGGGGAAAAAGAGCGGAAGAGAGAGCAAATAATGGGTTAATGTTGGAGAGCTGGGTCTTCTAGAATCTAAGGTTTCATTTTCTTGTGTGGAAGAAGTTGACCTTCAACTTATTGTTCCAGGTCCTTAGTTATAATAGCTGATGCTATTATCAGCTTCTAAAAAACCCCTTATTTTAAAAATCCTCTTTGGAAGTCTGCGTAGCAAGGTAACTCTGCAGTCAGATAGATATGTGCAAATTGTGTTTTCTTTTATTAATTGTATGATTTGAACAAATTACCTAACCACCCCAAGACTTAGTTTCTCTATCTCTATCACTATAATGTCAACCTTATAGAGTAAATATATTATTTGTGATATGATTTATTTATGATCACATTGGATATGATTAAAATTAAACTTATCTGCTTAATAAATGGTAGGTGCTATTATTATTATTATTATTATTAGGTACTGGGGACTGAGCCCATGGGTGCTTTACCACTGAGTCACATCTCCAGCCCCTTTTATTTTTTTTATTTTGAAACAGGGTATCACTAAGTTGCTTAGTGCCTCACAAAGTTACTGAGGCTAGTCTTGAACTTGCAATCCTCCTGCCTCCGAAATTGCTGGACCTATAAACATGTGCCACCATGCCTGGCAGTTGCAATTATTTTCAATCCTGTTAATTATTCATACACTTTCTCTTTGACAAAATAGGGTTTCACAGAGGATCGGAAAAAACCCAAGAGTTGGTGTCTGTCCCAGACCCAAGATGACACAAACCTACGAGCCAAGGAAGCCAATATTTGGCCATCCGTCCATCCATCTGCATGTCCCAGGGATGCACGAATAGAGAGCAGTTCAGCTGTTCAGCTGCCTTAAAGAAGCAATGAGAAAGAGAGAACAAGAGAGGTTATTTGGATGAGCCAACAAATATAAGGTACTATTTTAGGGAAACTGTTTTTCTCTGAGTCTGTATTGATCTGAATAAATAAACTAAAATATTTTTTGAAGTTGTTTCTTGATCTGTATAAAAGAATCATTGACAAACTCCATAAAAAGTCCTCTTAGAATTAACAAAAAGAGTTGATGGATTTACCAATGAGTTTAATGAATTTAATATATTACTTGGCAGAGTAAGTGACAGGAAATATCTATCACTCATAAGTTTTTTTTTGTTTGTTTTTTTTTAAAGAGAGAAGGACAGCGAGTGAGAGAGAGACAGAGAGAATCAACATTTATTAAGTTTTTCACATGGCCTTCATTGCTTTGACACTCAGCTGTGTACTCGCACATGCTGGGCAAGCACCACATCCACCGAGCCACAGCTCCAGGCCCCACTTGTAAGTTTTTGAGGGTAAAATGTTTAAGGACTTAATCCCACACCTTTAATGTGGGGGAGATTTTCACTGCTGGCTCCTACTTGGTCCTTTCTTTGGGAAGGAGAGTAGAGATATGGAATTCTTTTTTTTTTTTTTTTTTTTTTTTAAAGAGAGGGACAGTGGGGTGGGGGGAGAGAATGAGTCAACTTTATTTATCTTTTCATGTGGTTTTCATTGCTCCAAAACTTCATTGTGTATGTGATGCTG
>PVKS010049899.1:0-11779 GCA_004027875.1 Aplodontia rufa
TCCATCCATAATATGTAGAACACACACTGGGTGACCAGGGTCATTACTGAATCTTTGGCATAGAAAGCATTTTGCAACAGACTTCTTTTTACATGTTTTTTTTAAATTAAGGAGTTGAATTGTACAATCATAAGTGCTTATAAAGTAACAATATGATTTGAATTTGATCCAAATCCATAGTCACCCCCACATCACCCACAACTCAGTCTCTTGATTCTTCTATATTTCCCCCCATAACAACTATAAATGTCCAAATATATATATATATATATATATATATATATATATATATATAAACTTTCCAGAATTCAATGATTGCGTATGTATTATTTGTTTGCAATAGACATTTTTTTAAAGACAGAGGGACAGTGAGAGAGAGAGATAAACAATTTTATTTAGTTTTTCATGTGGCTTTCCTTGTTCTGAGACTTCCTTGTGTATGTGGTGCTGGGGTTTGAGCTTGCAGTATATACTAGCTCATGCCAGACAAGTGCAATAACCACTGAGCCAGCACTCCAGCCCCTGCAATGGACTTTTAAAGTTTTATTTGATAAGTCTGGAAATGTGGTGACTCATTGAAAGAGCATTTGCCTGCCATGTGTGAGGACTCGAGTTTGATCCCAAGAACCACATACACAACTAAGTGGAGGAAAAACAAAAAAACAGATGAAAAAATAAAACTAACTCTTTCTCTCTCTCTCTAAAACACAAAATACATTTGATGAAAAATATAATAAATTTGCACTCTATTTTTTGTAGTTGTAGGGACTGACATTCCCATCTCTTTCTATTTATTTATTTATTTTTTGAGAAATAGTCTTGCTAATTTGCTGCAGCTGGCCTGGAACTTATTCACCTAATGCCTCATCCTCCTGGCTACCTGGAATAATAGGGGTGTATCACCAAACCTGGCTTCCCTGCTATTAATAAGCCATGTAACCTCTGGGTTAATCTTTTAGTCACTTTTGACGTTATTTTACTATTTTGTAAAATGGAGATAAAGTAATGTCCTTCATGATGATCTGCTGTGAAAAACAAAATAAAGATAAACCATTGAAGGTGAAGGAAAATGTAATAAAGATTACTGAAATTATTGTCCATTATATGACAACATGCATATTATTTGTAATCCTTACAACAACTCTTCAAAGGAAACATTACTGTTTGTTTTGGTCCCCAATTTTATTTAATTTTAGCTTATTTTTGGTACTGAGGAATGAACCCAAGAGATATGCTCCCAGTCCTTTTTATATTTTAAGATATGTTCCAACTAACTTGCTGGTAGTTTCACTAAATTGCTGAGGGTGGCCTCAAAATTGCAATCCTCCTACGTCAGCCTTCTTCTTTTTTTTAAAGAAAGAAGGACAGTA
This sequence comes from Aplodontia rufa, assembly GCA_004027875.1. Classification (NCBI taxonomy): domain Eukaryota; kingdom Metazoa; phylum Chordata; class Mammalia; order Rodentia; family Aplodontiidae; genus Aplodontia; species Aplodontia rufa. The sequence continues at coordinate 1,371 of PVKS010049899.1, forward strand.
AGAGAGGGAGAGAATCAATTTTCAATTTTTATTGAGTTTTTCACATGGCTTTAATTGCTCTGACACTTAATTGTGTACGTGGGTGCTGGGGTTTGAACCCGTGTACTCGTGCACGCTGGGAAAGTGCCGTAACTGCCGAGCCAACACTCCAGCCCCCTACCTCAGCTTTCTGAACTACTTGGAATTCAGATGTCTGCCAGTGCATCTGACACTATTTTACCATTTTAAAGATGACAATATTGAGGCAGAGCTAGAGCTTGTAATCTGGTCTCTTTGATAGAAAACAGAATGTTATTTGCCTCTCAGGAATTAAGCAATAGTTAATTACTGGTACCATTTGTATGGTGCTATTTATTTTTCAACTTGCCTAAGGATATTTGATCCAAATTTCAAGTATCAGGGACAACATTGGGATTCCAAATTTAAACTTTCTCATTTAAAATATCTCAAAACATATGAAACAAAGGTCAGAAGTTGGGGACATTTTACAAACCCCCTCTCATTCCCCATTCACAGCTCAATTCTCTTTCAGGAAAAAAGGCCTCATCCCAGTCTCTGCTTCCTTGGAAACATTCTTCACTATAAAATGCATGCTTATAGATGGCAATATACAGGGAATCTTGGCTCACATTCATTTTGGCTCCACGAGGTAGTGAGGACAAAATCACTAGTTGCAAAAAGTGAAAAAGAAAAGATCATCACTCAGATAAAATATGTTAACTGTGAGCCCTTAATAATGAAACATTCAGAGTGAGACCAAATGATATAATTTAGATCACTGCTATTGTCTATAGTAGTAGAGCCTCCCAGTATAGTTCAAAGCTAGGAGAAGTGACCCAATAAATGGTTGTAATTACATCCATATTATTTCTTTGGATTCACAAAAAGGAGGGGTGCCTTCAGCATATTTTTGCATCTTCACTCCAGCAGCAAGTAATACCACCCTTTTCCACATAGGACAACGTTGTTTACAAAGAACATGTGCATATAATACCTCAGTCAGTTTTCAGCAACTTCTGGAGTTAATTAGAATTCACACTACTTTATCTGTTGCTCTAAAGAGGAACCTAAACCTTTGAAAAGTGAAGTGAGTTTCCCAAGGCCATAGAGCAATTGAGACACAGAGAAATATGGGGTCAGCATTCTCCTTGGTCAGAGATCTTTCTGATACACCAGGACTTTTCAGTCATTCGGATCATATGAAAAGTGATCCCCTATCCTCGGAGATACAAATTATTTGCAGCTAACTGAAAGTTTTGGATAGAGTTGGAATATCTCTACCAACAAATTCGGACCAAGTCTCTGTGGCCCAATTTCCTCTCAACTGCTTCTGGGAATGGGTGACATAGAAGTCACAGAGAGGTAACATTGAGGAAAAGATATAGTTTTGCAATCCCTCATTTCTGGCTTCCTCTGCATGCCTCTCACAGAGAAATATGACATATTTTGCAAGACTCTGAGAAAATGCCCTCATCCCTTCAGTTCTACATTAATCCATGGCAGCTAACTATCCAGGATAACATGAATTGAAGAGTGAACACAAAAAACTTTGTTTAATTTCCATATGAGTTAGAATGTAAATCTATGAAAGAGGTGCATCATTCTCTCATTCCTTAGAAAGTGGAGGGTTATTCATAGATTTTCTTACACTTTGCCTAATGATTCCCAAACGGTACCTTGATATTTGTCAGTTGAAATCATGTTACTTGATTTAGGTAGATGATTCAAGGTTGTGTATACTGGAATTATGAATTATCACGAACAAAACCATAGAGAAAAGCAAACAGTAATTTTCAACAGACCAAAACTGTTCACATTCTCATAGAATTGCATAGGAAGCCAATTATGGCTACCTTACTTCCTAAATAAACTAAAATCTGAGACTAAAGTGTATTTGAGTACAATAATCAAATATCAGCTTATCAGCAGTAGTCTGTTTGTGTCCCATCCAATATTACCACTCCTTACTCATCTGCTCTCCAACATTGGCCAAAATTCAATTGTGTGTGCTATGGTAGTACCCAAAAATCTCATTTTCAAAGTTGCTAAAAGGAACCCTTGACATACATAAGAAACCAGGATAAGAATATGGACAAAAAAGTTAGAGTATTAAAGAGCAATTAGATTATGTGTTTGAATTGAAATGAACAGGCCTCATCAAGAAATGCCTAGATTGTAGTACTTTTGTTCAAGCAAAGAGGACAGACTATACAAACAGCTAACTTTTGTTAGACACTTTATGTGGTAGCCATACTTCTGTGAGCCTCATAAGAAATAACTCATTCAATAGAAATGGTGCTTACTTTGCTCAACCATTCCTCCGTTTTATGTGAATGAAATCATTTAATCCTCACAACAATCCTATGAGAAATGTATGGTTAATGCTCCTTTTAAAAAAAAAAAAGATGAGGCACTAGTTCAAACAATACAGAAACAATACCGAGGTTGAAGTTCAAACAATACAGAAACTTGTTCAACATCATACAATGAGCAAGGGGTAGAACTTAGGATTGGAACCTCTGAAACCTGGCTCTAGAGCTTATATCATTCTGACTATGAAGTGGTATTTATAAAGCATTCTTGTGGGCTTTTTCATTATCAAAATGCAAATAAATTGTCAATGAGTAAATGCTATTTTCACATTTTAGACTATGTGCTAGGTATTCTTTCAAGAAATCCACAATATGAAGTTGAATCGTGCTCATCGTTTTCAATGTCAGTGGAATGGATTTTATTTTATTGAAAAATCCAAACAATAAGGGCATATTCAGTACTTTAGATTTTTGAAAGCCTTTTTCATCTAATTCTAATGTGCAGATGAGATTTTTTCTTACCCAAATCTTCTGAGTTTTATTAATTCTTTTTCTCCTTTTGTCCTCACTTTTACCTCTCTTTTATTATAGACACTTTTTTCACTGAGGGGAATACTATAATGCCTTTCTAGTCCAGCCCCTGTAGATGTAACCCCAGAGTATGGTGTTAAAATCAGTGTAGAAACAAAAGAAGGAACTGTTTTAGTTGGTGGTCCAGGCACAGTAGTTGGCTCACAGGATCAACTTGATTTGTCTTACTCTAATAGGGGTTCATTTAAGACTGAAAAAGTGCTGATTGACTCTTTGTCAGAATAATGTGATATAAGCTCTAGAGCCAGGTTTCATGGTTTCCAGTATGGACTCTTAACACTTACTACTTGTATGAGCTTAAACATATTGCTAAATTCTCTGAAATTCTCTTTCCTCATCTGTGATATGAGAGTAATAATAGTAAGTTTTCATACAATTATTGTGAAGATTAAATGAATTCACTCATATAAAACACAAGAATATCCAATAACTCTCTACATAAAATCATTTTGGGATAGCCAAAATTTTTTTCAGAATATGGTAACACAATTGACTGAATCACTGAAAGCATGCTTCCAAGCCTTCTGTTACAACATAGATTGATCCTGCATCAGTTTCTTTCTTTCCCTCAATGGAAGGAAAGATCTTCCAGCTCTGGGTTCTCAATGGTGCTGCCTCCTGTGTCACACTCCACCAGTTTTGTCTCTTCTTTCTCCTGGCTGCCAGTGGGTTTCCAAGTGTCCACAGAAAACAACAACTCTACTTTAAGGAGAATAAGAAAACAGTTTATTCTCAGTGAAGTATGTGTGACCATGGCCTAGGAATACAGATTCAAGTTATCCTAAATGACATGTTCTGCCATTGAAAGGGGTACATAAACTTTTACAGTCACAGAACAAACAAATCAGAAATGAATACCTTCAATAAATACATTAGTGGGGATATTATGTAGGCAGACTACAGCAGATTGGGGAAAATTTTTCCATAGATTTGAGATGTTACAGGATTCTTAGCTTCAAATTAGTGGAATATAGAGTTCTGCTAATTTTAATGATCTATTCTGGAGTTTTACCTAATAGTGAAATGGATATTAGGCCACAGGCAGAGGTTGAATAACTATTAAAGGGAGATAGATGGCCCAAGATAATTTTTGCTCCACACCTACAGCATTCCATCTCTCTACAATCACAATGGTGTTATTAGCCAAGGTCAACAGTTTACAAAATCTTTAAAATAGATGTGCCTTCTTCAGACAAATTCAATTCACACACGAAGCCTAAGGCCTAGGGCTTCTAGCAGGGTATGGAGTCAAAGTGGCTTCTCTTCTAGCTTGGGATTCTGAAATCAAACAACAGCTTCTGAAGTTCAAATTCCTCATACTCAAGGCTGATCATGTAATACCCTACACACAACAAAGCCACCTTTGCAGTCTCCCCATGGGTGGTGGAACAAGATGGTGCTGTTACTCAAGCCCACAGCCCAGAATGCTGGTAACCCTAACTACTGTACCTTGGAAGGTATTTTTATTCTCCTTTCACAGATGGAGAAACTGATGCTCACAGAATGTAAATTACTTGCTCAACATCACACAATTTGAAAATGGTGTAAACAAAATTAAAACATTTTCTCAGTCTATAGCTTGTGCTCTCAACTGCTAAATACTATGAAATATTTCATGAAATGAATGTCTTGGCAACCTTGGAGTCATCCTGACTATGTCTAAATACTATGGTAGTAGCTTTGGGCCTACAGATTTTATGAGTAAGTTGATTTGAGAAAAAAATTTTGCTTTTTAACCTGCCATCTCTATCAGTGAAAGTCATTACTACAAAGTCAAAGACTGCCACCTTGGTCTGAAACAACAAAGTACATGAATGACCCATGTTATGGTTTAGATACTAGGTGTCCCCCAAAAGCTCATGTATGAGACAATGTCAGACAGCTTAGAAAAGAAATGATTGTGTTACGAAAGCTTTAGCCCAATCAGTGAATTAATCCTTTGATAAGGATTAACTTAATGGTAACTGAAGGTTAGTAGAGTGTTGCTGGAGGAGGTGGATCACTGGAGTTGTGTCCTGGAAGTATATATAATGTATCTGACATGGAGCTTCTCTGCTCCTGATCATCTTGTGAGCCATATCACTCTGCAATGCTCTTCTACCACGATATTCTGCCTCACTTTGCGTCCCAAAGAATGGAGCTGGCCTTCCATGTACTGAGAACTCTGAAACTTTTCCTACTCAAATTGTTCTTGTCAGGTCTTTTAGTCATAGCAACAAAAAAGCTGGTTAAGACAATCCAAAATCATAATACCTTTATATGTGTTCTACCTTTGATATTGACTTTCAGTAAGTCTTTGTACTGCTGTGTGCCTCATTTTCTACAGGTTTCAACCATGTAAACAGCGTGTGGCTTACAAGCTGCCATTTGAAAATTATATGTGATTCTAAAAGTAGAAGATAGTTGTGTGATAGTAGGATTCTCTGAATAGAAAAGCTCACTAATGACTTGCCTTTGATTTGGGAAGTATGGTGTCTTATCGTTAGAAGAATTGTTTGCAAGAAAAAGAAGCCCAGGGCTGGAGTGTTGGCTCAGCAGTTACAGCACTTGCCTAGCATGCAGGAGGATGTGGGTTCAAACCCTAGCACCACATACACAACAAAGTGTCAGAGCAGTAATGTTGGAGCAATGGAAGCCACAAGACAAACTAAATAAAATTGACTCTCTGTCTCTCTCTCTCTCTCTCTCTCTCTCTTAGTGTCCCTCACTCTTTAAAAACAAAGAAAAGAAAAAGAAGCCCAGGTGAGCCCACTTAAGCACAAAAGAGAATGAGAAAAAATAATAACATAACATATAGAGCTATTTATAAATAAGCCTAAAAGTTTGTCTCCTAGAACTAGAACTCGGTTAGGCCCTGGAAACAATTACAAAAAGAAACTCAGTGCTAGCAGCACTTTCTTTATCTATAGTTTCTCATTCTCTTGGCATGTGTGCTCCTTCTCTTCTCTCTAAAGACTACTTTATTTAATCTGAATCCACCTGATAGGAAATAGCCATTGCTAACATCTCTACCATTCAAGTTAAGAGCCATATTGTTCCGAAATACTTTGGTCCAAAAATCCAAGTGAGGACTCTTATTGTACAACCTTGGATTTGATGTTTATCCTTTAGTTACCTAATTGTCATGAGGGAGTGGAATCTTATTGTAGAAAATTCTTGTCCTAAGTAATCAAGTAACCATATGAATGAGGGAGATCTATTCTGGAGAAAGTGTGGGTCAGTTTCCTTCTAAGGGAGCTTCTGGGATGGCAATCATATAAATAAGTTTCTTCTACAAAGAAGAGACAAAGTTTTGCCAAGTAGCACAGCCTAAGGACCATACTAATGAGATCTAGAGATGAATTTCTCTGCATATAACAACAGATCTGTGCCCTCATCAATCTTAACATTGATCCATAAAAGGTACAGTCTTTGAGACTACTAAACATGGTTTCTATGGATATTAACTTTCACTTCTCCAACCTCTTCCTTTTCCAACCTCTTCCCTTTGAAGAAGTATAAGTGAATGACTAGTATTCTAGAGAAAATTATTTGATAACTCTTAGTTCAGACATTCTATGGCTCATTATTGTTAAGTCTCATTTAATAGCACCACCTTTAATTCACAAGGTACAATTTCAGGGGAACCCGAAGCTTATTGATATCTCCCAGAATTCTACTATTAGTTCTCTATCTTAAGGTTAAGCCCCTTTTTCTTTTGGAGTTCTCATTCATGAAGCCTTTTCCATCATTGACATGTTGACATGACTGAGTTGACCAGGTCATTTACTTAGAGCCTTTCGAGGATTAAGAAGGGAGAAAATTGGGAAAGCAATGGAAATGTGGGTTTCTTGGTCTGTCACAATTGCTTATTTTACTATTCTATCTCTATGTCCTTCCACTTGGTCTTACATTTACAAGGAACTCAATCACGACTTGTTTAATGCACAAATGATTTCCCTTTTCTTGGGACCATATTTTCTCTCTGACTCTCAAATTTATGTAAAGGAAGCAAGCAATAACTTATATTTGAAGAACATCCCAGGCCCTATATATGCATGTTTTATTTTTTCTTCATGAGAATTCTGCAAAGTAGTAAAGATTATTCTTTTTTTCTAAGGTCCAGAGAGGTGTTAAGTTCTAATAGAAGGGAGTTGCATAATTGAATCCAGGTGTCTTGGCTCTATTGCCCTCAAGACCACCTCCATAATGAATTGCAATATCACTTCTTCTCATTTTTCAGAGTAAAAATGAGAAAAAATGAGTTCATGCAAGTTACCAAAGAGATCAAAATACCTTCCAAAGTTAGAGATGATTATAACTATTGCTGTTTTATTCTGTCAAACATATTTATGTTTTTAGTAAATATTCACCTTCCCTAAACTCATTTCCTCCAAGAAACTTCCTTAAGTGTGATGGACTAATAGTGCTGGAAGTGACCCACTTGCTGATTCAGGCCCTTCTGAACTTCTAAGAAGCTCATACTAATGCAAGATGAAAAAAGTTGTCAATTATATTTCCAAAGATTTCATCAGCAAAAATCATGCCATTTATTGGTTTATAGAAATAGTAACCACTGAATGATGAAACTCAGTGGTAGTTAAGTCAAACCACCTACACGCTTGGTAGAATGACAAAAAGAAAATGTATATTTTAAATTACTTCTACTCATTGTGATGTACAGCTTACAAAGTGCTGTCATTTATAATACCTCATTTCAAGACCTTGGTCTCCAACTTGTATGTCTTTTCATCACCTTCTTTCAGTCCTCAAAACCAGCTGTGTTTTCACTTATCACATATGATTCAAAAGTTTCTCTTACTGTTGATCCAAAGCAGTGATGCCTGACCTGGTTTTGCAACATGCTGGGATGTTTTTGCTTATATTACTTCATCCTTTAAAATGTTCTTTCTCCTCTCCCAGCTCCTTTTACCAAAATTTTATCTGTCTTCCAAGGCCTTCCACAATGATCACCTTTCCATTGACACCTTCCAGGTGCAAGAAAACTCTTGCATTTCTAAGAAGGCCTGAAATGCTTCTGTCACCCAACTTGACACTTACACAGTATGTTTAGTTTTTGTTATGTATAATTACTGCAAAGAAAACAATTGGCTTCCAATGAATATTTGTTAATTTTGTCAATGATCTCAATAATATAACATAAATGTTTCCAAATGTGTGGAAATGAAATTTATTATATTTTAATTAGGGAGTATCTGTAGCTGGGCTAGTAGGTCTGTGGCAAAGTGCTTGCCTGGCACATGTGAGACACTGATTTTGATCCTCAGCACAACATAAAAATAAATAAATAAAATAAAGGTAAAAATAAATAAATAAATAAATGTCTTAAAATTTTTTAAAGAAATATTGAATGCTTATCCCTGAGGAATAAGAAAATAGAAAATATATATAGAATAATAGGAACTTTAGGTCCATTACTTTACAGCTGTGTGAATTCAGTGATGTGTATTTGCCTCACTTTTTTTCCAGTTTCCTCAAAAATAGTTGTGAATCATTTCCTTCCACTGTTCCTGGTAGTTATCAGATCCTCAATAAATACTTCATGAATTAGAGAATCAATATTTATTCCATGGGTTGGGTGCTATGGGATGAATATTTTTGTCACATCTAAGTTCATTATGAAACTTAATTTCTAATACAGCAGTGAGTAGTGTGGCCATTGGGAGGTGATTGGGCCATGAAGGCTCAGATTCCATGAATGGGATTAGGCGCTCAAATAAAAGAGTTTGAAAGAGGGTGTTTATCTTTTTTTTGACAAGTTTCCTTGTATCACATGATGACATGATGTTTCTCCCCACTCCAGAGGATGGAGCATGCAAGGCACCACCTTAATTGCAGAGACTAGATTCTCACCAGACAACAAACCTGTGGAGCCTTGATCTTGAATTTTTAGTCTCTAGAACTGATGGAGAATAAATTGTGTTTATTATGGATTACCCAGAGTGTGGTATTTTGCTATAGTAACACAAAACTGGATAAGAGAGTGAATGTGGCTGTCCAATGGGATTTTATATTCAGGAGTGTTTTGCAAACTCCTTCTGTAAAGAGAATAATCAATGATCAAAGCCAACAATCACATATCAATGAGGTTGTACATAATCTATAACATTGATGTAGTCAGTGTCAATGCCCTGATCAGGCCTGATAGGGAGAAGATTGACTGGCTCATGATTTTGATGTTGTAAACAAAGTTGGAATCATTCAAATTGATACCAGCTGGCTATTTTTAAAGACACATTTTTCACCATAAAAATGAGGCTTTAAATTATAGTAGAAGACTGTGTAATCAAGGCGACCCCAGATCAAATTAGACTGCTAATTTCTAGTTGTACAGTCTTGAGTAATTTTTTCAATCTCTTTTACTTTCATCTATAAGGATGAGAAAGATTATATCTCTCTTCAATGATTAGTTATTATGTACCTATTATGTGCATGACACTGGGAAGTGTTAGAAATATAATGGGATGATATTAAAGAAAACTAGTTGGTATAAAAACATAACCCCTAATTTCTGTGACTTAGCACAAGTGTGTTCCTTGATCTAATGATAGTCTAGTACAAATGTTTCTCCTCAGTAGAAAGTACTTCTCCACCCAGTGTTTCAGGGATCTAGAAGCCATCCACAGGTAGTGATTCTCAACCTTGGATACCCATTATTATCTCTTAAGGAATTAAAAGTACTGTGGCCCAGATTTATTTGTCCTGCAGAACAACAAAGTTGTCACATTTTTTTAAGTTCTTGGGTGATTCTAACATATAGACAAGTTTGAGAACCATTGCTTCTATGCTCAGACAGGACAAGTACATAGAGAATGATATTATCTTTATTGTTTTGTTTTTCTGAGACAAGGTATGCCTATATTGATCAGGTTGGCCTTGAACTCCAGAGCTCAAGCAACTTCCTTCCAAGTAGCTAGACTGTAAGCATGCAAGACCATGCTGGTCTTAATCTACTTTTTAACTGCTCTAGTTGGGATGTGAGACCAATCAATTCTGTTCACAATGAATTGGTAAGACCTGATCTTGTGCATGATTTCCCCTGCTCACATATTAGGAAGTCTAATAAATAAAGTATATGTGTATGCCCTTTTCAGCAATAATTTTATACTATATAGATAAAATAATCAAATAGCTGTGTCCACTTAATATAAAATTGCAGTTATGGTAAGGTACTTGTACCATGAGTATATCACAAGGAGACTTGACATAGCAGTAGAGTTATGGGAGATTCCCTTAATAAAATGACCACTGAGCAGATATTCAAATATTTAATAGAATCAATCAGAAACAATGACATTGCAGCCTTTGAGGGTAAATGGATGGTTATGGAAGAGATCATGATGAGTAAAATCAGCTTAACCCAGAGATCTAAGGGTCGATTGTCTCCACTCATCTGTGGAGGTGGGGACTAGACCCTGGACAATGAGAAAGTTGGTCTAGTAGCATGAGTTAAATCCAGATAAGATGTAGTGCTTTACAATCTAATACTTTTTTAGAGTTATAATG
>PVKS010049900.1:0-11777 GCA_004027875.1 Aplodontia rufa
AAAGTCTATCAGAAAGAAGGAAAATTACATCAATTGGTAAAATAAATCTAGAAAAAGGAATAAAATACTCTACAAATGTTCTGCATGGGTGAAAAACACGATTGTTGTTTTTCAAATCTCTTTAAGAAAATTTAATGTTATTCATAATTAACAAAATGCATTGTGTCATTTATAACTTTTATGTTTGTATGTGTGTATGAAATGGGTGCACTTAATGTACAATGCATGACAATAATGCCACAAAGAGTCCAAATGGAGTAACGGGAGTTTATAGGAGGTTTCTTTCTTTTTTTTTTATAGAAACAAAAATATTTTTATTTTTAAAGACAGAGACTGAGGAATAGACAGAGGCTAAGAATAAGCAAGGGCAGTTTACAAAATAAAAAGGAAACAATCACAAAGAAAATTATCTCACTAACTAAAGAAAAAATTGTATCTTCCACTAAAACTGAGAAAGATAAAAATAATTATCTGCAGTATTGATAAATGTTGAGGAAAACTGGGTACTCACAAACACTGCTAGTGATAATATAAATCTACAGATTCTTTCAGATGAAGAATTTGGCAAAATCCATTTAAAGTATTGAATGTGGGCTTATTTATCATAACCAAATCTTATCGGCAAGAACTGCATGCATATATATGCACAGGAGGTTTCTTAATACTACAGGAATTGCCAGAATAACATGAAAGTGTAGTAGACTGATATGTTAAAGCTTTTTTCAATAAAGGCTGCACTAGTATAAAGTAGATTTTAGACCAAAGAATATTACTAGCAATAAAGAAGCAATTCTTAATGATGAAGTACTCATTTCATTAGAAGATTAAATAAACACAAAATATTTGTGTACCAAAAAATGGCACTTCAAAATACATAAGGCAAAAGCTGCTAAACTGCAAGGACAAATGGACCAATCCCCAATTATGGTTAATGATTTTAACATCACAGAAATTCACCAACAATAGAAGATGTGGAAAAGACCAACTATTCTGAATTGTATTCTTATGAAAACACAATATGTCAAAACTCATAGGATGAAGTTAAACCAGTTTTTTAGGGGCAGAATTAAAGCACTGAATAAATGCATTAAAAATAGAAATGTTATAAATCACTGACCTCACTTTCACCAAAGACAAAAAGAAAGAGAAAAAGAACTGAACCATAGAATATCATGGAAATCAAAAAAGAAATCCAAGAAAGCAAAATAAAATGAAAAGAATAGAGAAAATTAATAACAAAAGAGAGAAAAGATATTAAAGAGCAAATAAAGGAATTTCCAAATAACTCCATGTTCATTCATTGAACAAAATGAATGAAAAGATTTCTTAGAGGGCAAAATATACCAAAAATTACTTCAGAATAAATAGATCAGTTGGATAGCACTTTACCATGAAAAAAAGACTTTTTTAAAGTTAAAAAACTAAAAAACCAAACCAAGCAAATCATTATTGTCTGAAAGAAGAAGTAGAAAATTGGTACAATTTATCATTAAACATTTGGCATAAGTCATCAATGAAACCCTCTGGCCTGATGATTTTTTTTAGAAGGTTGTTAGTCATGGATCACATTTTTTTCTAAAGGAATAGGCCCATTCAGATTGTCTATTTTACCTCTTGCCCCAGGGAATTTTCTTTTGAAAAGGTAGATAGTTACCCACAACATATTTTCCCAATGTCATTATCACTGGCCTCTCAGACTTTGTGTCATCATGAATTTCTGTTTGTGAAATGCCAATTGTGCTGTTGATTTGGGCCTTCTACATACTTCGATGCATTTTCAAGAAATTTACTGATATATTTTATTTTCATTTTTTTGTTATCTACCAGTTTAGTTTTTAATTTTCCATTTCTTTCTCCAGTTTCACATCTTTGTCTTTTTGACCAGAATTGTGCTCTATTTACCTACAAGATTGTTCTCTAGGAAACTCATTATGAAATGTATTAGATAGATTCAATAACCTTTAATTCCTCAGTTTTCTGTGTTACCTACATCAGGGCATGTTTAAAAAAGGCTGTATTTTTTTGTAATTTTATTTTGCTAAGTACATTGTAGTTCTACATCATAGTGGGGTTCATTCCTGAATGAAGCTGACTGTTGTACTGTGAATTTGGTACCAGAGAGGACTTCCCTTCTGTGGCTCCAAAGACACTTCTCTGCATTCAGGTCTAGTGGAAAGAACTGCTAGTCAATGTGAAGCCGCCTTCCTCTTCCCCACTACCTATCCAGAGAGCGTTAGCAGGTGTCCCACAGAAAAGCTTTGGAATTGGCCTTTGGCACTTAGAGGCCAGCAGCCGCTTTCAAAGCACATTTTCAACAGCAAAACCACAAAGTGTCTCTAAGCAGCCAATGCAAGTCTTTATTGCCCTGAGGTGGTTTGAAGAGGATCTGAACACAGTGTTCATTTGTTGCACAGAGCTTGCTGATCCAATTTGAGTATGTTACCACAGAGGTTTTTCTTCCTGCTGCATCAATCACTGGTCTAACTGAACAGCACACAGCAGGTAGTGCAAGGAATGATTTTCTTTCATGTACTCTGAAGAGGATGAAAACACAAGCTTGGGTTCATGAATGAAGCTGGCTGTTCAACAGTGAATTTGCTAGCACAGAGGACATCATTTCTGTGGCTCCAAAGACATGTCTCTGCATTCACGTTTAGTGGAAAGGACTGCTAGCCAATGCAAAGCCAGCGTCAGCTTCCCCACTACCTTTCCTGGAGTGGTTTAGCAGGTCTCTGGCAGAAAAACTCTGGAATTGTACATGGGCGCTATAAGCCACTAGCCGCTTCCAAAGCGCTTTTTCAGAAGCAAAACTGCAAAGTGATTCAAAGCAGCAAACGCAAATCTTTATTGCTTTGAGGTAGTGTGAAGAGGATCTGAACCCAGTGTTCATTCGTTGCACAGAGCTGGCTGATCCAATTTGTGTGTGCTACCACAGAGGTTTTTGTTCCTGCTGCTTCAATCACTGGCCTAACTGAACAGTGCCTAGCAGGAAGTATAAAGAATGATTTTCTTTCATGTACTCTGAAGAGGATGAAAACACAAGCTTGGGTTCATGAATGAAGCTGGCTGTTCAACAGTGAATTTGCTAGCACAGAGGATGTCCTTTCTGTGGCTCCAAGCACATGACTCTGCATTCAGGTTAAGGGGAAAGAATTGCTAATCAATGTAAAACCAGCATCAGCTTCCACACTTGATATTTGGATCACTTTAGCAGTTCTCTGGCAGAAAAGCCCTGGAATAGGCCTTTGGCACTAGAAGCAACCAGCTGATTTCAAAGCTTCCTATCACCGCCAGAACCACTCACTGCCTGAAAGCAGACAATGAAATTCTGTATTGCTTTCAAATAGGGTGAAAAGGATCTGAACAGAGTGTTCTTTCATGGAACAGAGCTGGCTGCTCAATATTGAGGGTGCTATGAGCAATGATTTTTATCTTGCTACTACAAGCACTGCCCTAACTGAACAGTGCAGAACAGATAGTGCAAGGAATGATTTTCTTTCATGTAGTCTGAATGGGTAGTGAACACAGCCTTGGCTTCATGAATAAAGCTGGCTGTGGTACTGTGAATTTGCTAGCAGAGAAGACTTCACTTCTGTGGCTCCAAAGACATGTCTCTGCATTCAGGTCTAGTGGAAGGAACTGCTAGTCTATGCGAAGCCAGCTTCAGCTTCCCCACTACCTATCTGGAGTGGTTTACCAGGTCTCCTGTAGAAAAGCTCTGGAATTGGCCTTTGGCACTAGAGGCCAGCAACTGCTTTCATAGGGTGTTTTCAGCAGCAAAACTGCAAAGTGATTCAAGCAGCCAATGCAAGTCTTTATTGCTTTGAGATAGTGTGAAGAGGATCTGAACCCAGTGTTCATTCATTGCAAAGAGCTGGCTGATCCAATTTGTGTGTGCTACCACAGAGATTTTTGTTCCTGCTGCTTCTTTCACTGGCCTAATTGAACAGTGCATAGCAGGTCGTGGAGGAATGATTTTCTTTCAGGTAGTCTGAAGAGGATGAAAATACAAGTTCATGAATGAAGCTGGCTGTTCAACTTTGAATTTGCTAGCATAGAGAACTTACTTTCCATGGCTCCAAAGACATGTCTCTGCAGTCAGGTCTAGTGGAAAGTACTGCTAGTCAATGGGAAGCCAACTTCCCCTTCCCCACTTGCTATCCGGAGTGCTTTAGCAGGTCTCCAGTAGAAAAGCTCTGGAATTGGCCTTTGGTGCTAGAGGTCAGCAGACAATTTCAAAGCGGGTTTTCAGCACCAAAATTGCAAAGTGGCTCAGAGCAGCCAAGGCAAGTCTTTATTAGTTTGAGTTAGCGTGAAGAGGATCTGAATCCAGTGTTCATTCATTCAATAGAGCTGGCTGATCCAATTTGAGTATGCTATCACAGAGGTTTTTGTTTCTGCTGTTTCAATCACTGGCCTAACTGAGCACTGCATAGCAAGTAGTGCAAGGAATGATTTTCTTTCACATAGTCTGAAGAGGATGAGAACACTGGCATGTGACCATGAATGAAGCTTGCTGTTCAACGTTGAATTTGCCTCCACAGAGGACTTCCCTTCTGTGGCTCCAAAGACATTTCTCTGCATTCAGGTTTAGTGGAAAGAACTGCTAGCCAATGTGAAGCCAGTTTCAGCTTCCACACTTTCTATCCATAGGGGCTTTGCAGTTGTCCGACAGAAAAGATTTGGAATTGGCCCTTGGTGCTAGAAGCTACCAGCCAATTTCAAAGCTTCCTTTAACTGGCAGAACTGCTCATTGCCTGAAAGCAGGCAATATAATTTTGTATTCCTTTCAGATAGTGTGAAGAGGAACTGAACCCAATGTTCTTTCATTGGAACTGAGCTGGCTGATCAAAATTGAGGGTCCTAAGACAAAAGCTTTTTTTCCTGCTGCTTTAAGCACTGGCCTAACTGAGCAGTGCATAGCAGGTAATGCAAGGATTGTTTTGCTTCCATGTAGTGTAAAGAAGAAGAGAACACTGGCTTGGGTTCATGAATGAAGGTGGCTGTTGAAAGTTCAATTTGCTACCACAGAGGACTTTCCCTCTGTGGCTCCAAAAAGCATGTCTATACTGGAATCTTAGCCAATGATTTTAAACACAGTAAGGTTGTGAGGGCAGAGTCAGCACTGGGCGACAACCCAGTCTATAAATATTGCAGCTGCTGAAGGAAACTCTGCTGGGACTGCATGCTTATGTTGGATAAGAAATATCATTTGGGGGCTGGAGCGGTGGCTCAGCGGTTTCGGCGCTTGCCTGGCAAGCACGAGGACCCGGGTTCAAACCCCAGCACCACGTACACAGCTAAGTATTGGAGCAACGAAGGCCATGTGAAAAACTGAATAAAGTTGTTTCTCTCTTAAAAAAAAAAAAAGAAATATCATTTGTCTTATTCATACCCGACTTAGGTTATACTTAGGTGAGAATTGTATGTAGAATTGACTTTGGAATGGGTTGAGACCATTTGGTTTGAGTGTATAGGTGAATGTTTTTTATGCACAAAAGTGAAATGAAATTTTGGGGGCCAAAGAGTGTAGCAGTATGACTGATTTTTTTTCCTTTTGTACCCACGCAAACTCATAATTTGAAGTTCTAACCTCTAGTACTTCAGAATGTGACTGTAATAGAGACAGAGATGCTAAAGTGCAGATTGATTTAAAATTAACTTATGAGGGTAGGCATTATTCAATTGTCTGAAGTCTTGTGAAGGAGGATTAGGATATTGACGTGCACAAAGAAAATATTATACGAAGACACAGGGATAAGACAACGATTAAAAGCCAAGGAGAGTGTACTCCAAAGAAACAATAATGCTTCCATCTTGACTCAGACATCCAGCCTCCAAAACTGCTAGAAACAAATATTTCTGTTGTTTAAGTCACTTGGTTGTGGGTTTGTGGTACATGATTATTGCTGCCCTAGCTAAGCAAAATAATATAATATGTGGAATTCTGAAAGCTCACAAAATATGATGTGGTAAAATGTCAGTAAAATATTCTTAAAATGTGGTGGAGAGAAGATCTTATCTTCAAGATGATTGAATAGTAGGTGTCAGACTCTTTCTCTCCCCGCAGACATACCAAATGAATGGCTAGACATAGATTGCTTTCCTTGGTGAGCAATCAAAAAATTGGAATAGGGAATCCTGCACACTTGGTAAAAAAATACTTTAGATTGAATTTAGTAAAAATAAAAAAAAGTCAAGACATCATTTCTCCATAAATTCCATCCTTGACTTAAGACATAAAATGAGAATTATATAAACCTTCTAACTCCCAGCATGTCAGTGTCTCCAGGAGCAGCAAAAGGTTTTAACCATATATATACCACCCTCCATGTTCCAGCTGCTTCCTAAGGATCTGGCTCCTGATATGCCTGTATGTGAGAGTGGAATTGACAGTCACTGAAGACCACAGAGAACAAAAATGGCAGAGTGGGATTGTGAACATATACTGAGGACAATTCTATTTGCTCATCACAAAGTAAGCAGATATTAAGCCCAGCACCCAGTTTATGCCTGGAAGGGGTCAGACTACACATCTGGTGCCCCAGTTTCTCTAATTTCTAACTCACATTTGTCTGAGAGCTGATGAGGTAGATACTAACTAGTTCCCTGGGAGCTCACATGTGTATTCTGGGCCTTTCTGTGGGTTTTTCCCACAGCTTGTTTCGTAAATAAAATCAAACCTCAGGGCTGTCCCTGTAGAGAGTTGTACTACACATCTCACCCCTTATTATTCTCACTCCTGGACTGGTTTCTAACCTGGTTGTCTTCAAGAGCTGATCATGTAAGTGAATTAAAATTCCAAAATAAGGATATAGGGTGGCTGAATGGATTTAAAAAATACAACATCCAATTCTATGATGTGTAAAAGAATGAAACTCACTTTAGATATAAGTCTGAACACAACTGAAAGTAAAGTTTTGGAAAAATATAACATATGAAAATTATAAATAAAAGAAATCCTGTGGAACTATGGTTAGATAAATAACTTTAGGTCAAATATAATCTCTAGAGACAATTGTAAGCACATGGGCCTCCCACATCAGAGCTCCTAAATACATAAAATGTATTTAGCATTTTAGAGGCCTGGAATATACTTTCAGTTACAGAAACATTCTGAATTATTAATTAAACATGAAAATTTATTATCATTTTCCATAGAATTTTATTTATTAATCTTTACTAATCATTATGGCAAATATTACTAAAATAATTTAGCAGAGACAGTTTCTGAGTCCCCTTTTTATCCACTATCATGCTTAGTGCTTGTTCTAAGAAGATAGACAATTTTTTGCCAGTGGTGAGACACTCTTACACTTTAAGATAATATCACTACTTATCTAGTTAGTGTCAGTGACATTGAAGATGAACTACCAGTACTCACAGTATGAATTATACTCAATTCCACAATCAGGTAAAGAATATCTCCATCAAAGATACCTCCAGGGGAGCCAGTAGCCAACCAGAAAGACATTATTCCAAGTAAGAAAAGGAATTTCAGCAATAGTAAATTTTTGATTTATTTTTCATTATATTTATTTGGTATGAGAGACTTAAAACATAAGGGGAAAAGAGGAACCCTTAAATTTTTCTGTAGTTGCAATGGACAGTACCAGTTGAAGTGTTTAAAGAACTAAGAAAAATGTGGCACCAAGAGTGGAGCCTGTTGGAGAAGGATTAATTGTAGAAAAGAATGAGATCAACTTTTCTACCTAGCCTTAAATGCAGACATGAGAAAGGGAAAAGACAATGAGTTACAGAGAGACAGATGTGAAATAATGATGCTAATATGTGATAATTTATATTATACCTGCAATGATTATTGAAATACAATCTACCTTTTGTTTGTTATTAATATCATTATTACTTACCAACCAGAAGGGAATCAACCTGAAAATACCTATGTGAAAAAGGAATCAAATACATACTCTTGCAGAATAAAAACCTAAAGAATAAGACTAATATATCCAATTGTTATCATATGATTCTCTGCAAAAGGACAGAAATCTTTAAAACAATAGAAGGAAAGAAAAATTGTTTTCCAAATCCTGATCCACTAATGAGAGTAAAAACTGCTACACCTTGATAATTTGCAAGGATGACATGAACCAAATTCCTTCAAAATTGTGAGGAAAAGGAAGACCTGCTGCAGAAAGCACAATCAAAATAGGGACTCCCGTGCAAACCACTGGAAGGTATACAAAAAGCAATTGAAAATGGATTGTTATAAAAAATGGTATTTTTATAATTTAAAAAACTGATCTGTTCCTTCTCACCAGGTCAAACTCAGACCTTTATGGGGTTCATCATATGAACTGAATATAGAAATGCAGCTTGTGTCAACTTGTGTGTATCCTCACTTTGTATGTAGATATTTGGGAGAGTGAATATGGGTGTCCCCATAAGTGTCTATAATTTTTGATTTATATCTTTATAAGAAAAAGATATCAGTGTACAAAAATACATCTATTCAAGTTTTGCATTCCATAGATTCAGCTATCAGCAGCCAAACATGGTGTGAAACAATTATTATTTGTCTTGATTTTTTCAAGAGACAAAGAGCACATTTATATAACTTTTATTATAATGTATCACTATAATTGTTCTATTTCATTTTTAATTACTGTTATTAATGTCTTTTTGTGCCCAGTGTTTAAATTAAATTTTATAATAAGTATGCATGCTACTATAGTTTGGAAGTATCTCCCAAAGACCTCTGTGTTCAAGACTTGGTCCTCAGTTTTTGGTGGTATAAAGAGGTTGAGGAAACTAAAATTGGGCTCATGGGAGAAGTTAGGCTACTTGTAGCATTCCCAGGAAGGGGATATTGGAACCCCATGCCATTTCTGTTCCTCTCCTTGATTCCCAGTTACCATAAGTTGGACAATCCTTTTCTATCATAAACTCTCACCATGAGACACTGTGCTAGCACAGGTCTAAAGCAACACAGCCAAGCAAGAATTAAAACCTCTGATATCATGAGTCAAACCTTTTTCCTCGTTAGTGTTTGTCATCATAAGTGTTTGTCATCATAGTGTTCCCATCACATGCTTTAATAAGTGAAGTAGGAGAGTCACTATGAATTTCAGAGCAAGTGCTTTTCCATCAGGTACAAAGGCTGGAATGCCAACTCTGTTTTTCCCAAGAGAAATATTGGGTGAATTATTTAATTCACTAAATCTCAAAATATATCACCTCTTTTATGTACATGTTGGCATGAATGATGCAATGCATTAAAAACACCCACCAGTGTTGCTGGTATCACAGTGAGTGCTGTATAAAATGTAGTTATACATATAAATTTTAAGTGACTTTATTTGCTGTGTTGATTAATTTGTAATTAATTTATTTCAGCTTGTTCTATAAAATTTACTACTGTGATGAAATGAGAAGCTTTTATTTTTGGGACAGTGATAATAATCCAGCCTTTGAAAACAAATCTGTCTGCAAAGACCATTATATTTAATTTTAAATGGCTTCTTACTCTTTAAAAAAGATTTTCTTTCCTATTCCATGAACACAGATCTCAAAAGTCAATTTTACTCACAGTTTAACACATGCTTTTTTACTATGTCAACAAACAAAATGTGCCAATACATGACTTAATAGTGTTCTTCAGTTTTTATTACCCAATAACTTCCAGAAGCTCAAGAAATGGGCAAAATGACTAAGTTTTTTTGCCAGCATATAATACTGATGATGCATGGGTATTGAGATGAGGTTGGATTCTCTGCTCCCATGGGCAAATGGAGTTTGGGCTGATTACAGATTCCAGCAGCCAAAATAGCCCATTTTTAGTGTTTGCAGCTATTCCCAGTTAAAACTGGGAATTTGGGCTGGCTTCAGATTTCTGCAGCTGAAATAGTGGTAACAGCTACCCAGCTAAAAGTTGGGTTTTTCACACTACTGTTGAGTGGTGCATTGCAGCTTGTGGTGTGGAAGTATACCCTGGGAATTCTGAGCCAATCTTCTTCTAAGTTCTTGGCTCATGAATTTGAAGAATAAAATCCATGGACAACCATGAAAGGGAAGAGTGAAAGGAGTAGGATTTATTTAAGGAAGAACAGAGTCTCCTCAAGGTGGAGGGGTTTATGGGAGCAGGATACTGTTTTATGTGTGTTAGGCCAGGAAATAAGTCCCATTCACAATATCTTCAAAAAAAAATAAAATACTTGGGAATTAACCTTACAAGGGAAATCAAAGATCGCTACAACGAAAATTATTGGTCATTGAAGAATGAAATTCAAGATGACCTAAGAAGATGGAAAGATGTCCCATGCTCTTGGTTAGGCAGAATTAATATAATAAAAATGGCCGTTCTACCGAAAGGTTTGTATGGATTTAATGCAATCCCTATTAAGATACCAATGTCATTCTTTACATACATGGAAAAAGCAATTCTCGATTCATTTGGAACAATAAGAAACCTAGAATTCTCAAAACATTACTAAGCAAGAAAGAGGAAACAGGCGGTTTTGCCATACCAGATCTAAAACTATACTATGGAGCTGTAGTAACAAAGACAGCATGGTACTGGTATCAAGATAGGAAAGAATAGGCTGGAGTGGTGGCTCGCTGGTTACCCCAGCAACCCACATACACAACTAAGTGTTGGAGCAATGAAAGCTATGTGAAAAACTCAATAAAAATTGATTCTTTCTGTCTCACTTTCTCTCTCACTGTCCTTCTCTTAAAAAAAAAAGATAGCAAAGAAGACCAATGGAATAGAATAGAAGACCCTGAAACAAACACTCAAATCTTTAAACATCTGATTTTGACAAAGGGGGACAAAATATTACATGGAGGAGAGACAGCCTTTTCAACAAATGGTGCTGGACAAACTGGACAGCTACTTGGAGAAAGTTGAAATTAGACCCATATCTTTCTCCTTGTATGAGAATCAAATCAAAATGGATCAAGGAGCTAGGAATTAAATCGCTACCTTGCAACTGATGGAAGACAAATTAGGTCCAACACTTCGGCATTTGGGAGTAGGCAAAGACTTTCTCAACATGTCTCCTAAAGTGAAGGAAGTAAAGTAAAAAATCAGTGATTGGGATACCGTAAAGCTAAAAAGCTTTTGCACTGCCAAGGAAATAATTAAGAGTTAAGAGGTTTCCTACAGATTTAGAGAGAATCATGGGCTGTGATTCCTCTGACAGAGGACTCATATCAAGAATCTACAAAATCCTCAAAAATCTCAACTACAAAATCACAAACAACCCAATGAATAAATGGGCCAAAGAGCTAACTAAAAAGAACCTTCTCAACAGAGGACATTGATCAAACCAATGAATACATGAGAAAGTGCCCTAAAACACTAGTAATCAGAGAAATCCAAATGAAAACTACATTTAGATATCACCTCATGCTATTCAGATTGACAAAAATAAAGAAAATAAACAATAATAGATGCTGGAGGGGTTGTGGAGAGGAAGCCACACTAGCACACTGTTGGTGGAACTGCAGACTGGTACAGCCCTTCTGGAAAGCAGTGTGGAGAATCTTCAAATAACTAGGGATGAGCCCACTGTATGATCCTGCTATTCCTCTCTTGGGTATTTTTCCAGGGGATTTAGAATCAGCACATTACAGTGACACAGAGAATTTGATGTTCATAGCAGCTCAATTTACAATAGCTAAATTATGGAAACAACCCAGATGTCTCCATCACTGGATAATTGGATCCAAAAACTGTGGTACATATATACCATGGAGTTTGACTCAGCAATTAGAAACAATGATACTGCAACCTTTGAAGGTAAATGGATGGCTAT
>PVKS010049901.1:0-11778 GCA_004027875.1 Aplodontia rufa
TTTATTCACTTTCATTCTATAGGAACTCCCACATCTGTCCCTTCCTCCCTCCACATCACCTTCATCAATTTCACTGTTCTCCTTTCAATTTACATGAGAACCCCCTTTCACCACTTTTTTTCTCTAGCTTAAACATTAAAGAAACATATAACCTTTGGCTACTATTATCTCCAATTCTGTAGGTTCTCTTTATTCTTATTTCTTTTGTTGTTCAGAAACTTTTTAATTTGATGCCATTCCATTTCAAGTCATATTCTAATGCAGTTTTTATGAAACTTGAAAAGTTTCTAAATTATAAGTTGTTTAAAGTAGTCTGAGGAGTAAATTTGTAAGAATAAACAAGAGAAGCTTGTTTATTTTTTGTTCTGCTAAATATCATCATGTAATAAAGCTATAAAAATTAAAATAGATGATCCTGGTAGAACAGGGAAATTGATTGACAGGTTGGATTCAAGAGTCCATACACACACCTATGTACATGAGAACTGGAGACATAGTAAATCTGGAATCTTCTGTCAGCAGGGAAATATGGGCCAGTAGAAACAAATGGAAAGTCAACCACCAGGTGGGAAAAAGCAGAAGTTAGATGGCTGCAGGACCAGTTGGGTTAGCTGGGCTACACTGTGGTAATTGAGTGCCCTCAAAGCTCAGTGACTGCTGATTTCTGGCTCAGGGGACACATCCATGGCAGTTGACAAGGAGGTTCTATTCAGCAAAAATCAAACAGGAGGTGCTGAGGGAGCAGCCCTCACTTAATTCTACTATTTCCTGAGATTTAGGAGTCCTAATGAGGAAATCATTTCCTTATTATGGAGTACTGACCTTTTGCTTTATTCTAGAAGTTTCTGGTCTGATTCCTTGGTCTTTGATCCATTTTGAGTTGAGTTTTGTAGATGGTGACAGAGGTTTAGTTTCATTCTTGCACATACAAATACCCAGTTAACCAACTACCACTTATTTAAAATGTTATCTTTTTCCCACTGTTTTTGGCATCTTTGTCAAGTACCATACGTCTGTATATGTACAGGTTTGTCTCTATGTCTTCTACTCTACTCCATTAGTCTACATGATCTTATGGCAGTGCCATGCTGATTTTGTTTGTATAATTCGGCAGTATAATTCCAAGTCCAGTAGTGTAGGTGTCCAGCATTGTTCTTTTTGTTCAGAATTGCTGTGGCTATTTTGTGTCTTTTATTCTGCCATATAAATCTTAGAACTCTTTTTTTCTACTTCTGTGAAAAACAAAATTTGTATTTTGATAGAGATTACATTGAATTTGTATATCAGTTTTGGTACTATGGTCATTTCAACTATGTTAATTCTGCCTATTTATGAACATGGGAAGCCTTTAAATCCCCTGTTGTTTTCTATTTCTTTTTTCAGTGTTCTACACATTTTGTTGTACATATCTTTCATCTCTTTGGTTAGATTTACCCTAAGGCTTTTTTTGTATGTTTGTTTGGTTGATTGGTTGCTTTTGCTGTTGTTTTTGGCTACTGTGTATGGATTGTTTCTCTGCTTTCTTTTTCAGTAATTATTGGTGTATGGAATGGTGGAATGGTGATGACATTACATAAAATTAAGAGAGAAAGAAGGATGCAGGAAAGAAAAAAGAAACAGATGTGATCCTGCTATTCCTCTCCTAGGTATTTTTCAAGGGATTTTGAATCAGCACATTATAGTGACGCAGCAAAATCGATGTTCATAGCAGCTCAATTTACAATAGCAAAATTATGGAAACAACCCAGATGTCCCTCACTGGGTGAATGGATCCAAAAACTGTGGTACATATATACCATGGAGTTTTACTCAGCAATTAGAAACAATGATATTGCAGCCTTTGAAGGTAAATGGATGGCTATGGAAGAAATTATGCTGAGTGAAATCAGCATAACTCAGAGAACCAAGGGTCAAATATCTTCACTCATCTGTGGAGGCTGGAGCTAGACCCTGGCCATTGAGAAAGGAGGTCAATTCTCATGTTTTAAATCTGGAAAAGGTGTAAGGTCTTACAACATAAGGCATTTGTAGAGATGTCTTGGGAAGGAGGGAGGGGGAGGGATAAAGGTGGATAATTGGGGGGGGCTCCTGGGGGGTTAACCTAATATTCAGATTTTATGTACATATTTTTTCATTAGAAGCATGTTCGATTTTTCAACAAATAAATTTCTTTAAAAAAAGAAACAGATAAGATAGAAGGGGTAGCAAGAAAGCATTCAATTAATTGATAAAATATATGAAATTAACTCTTAAAAAGCAGAAAATTTAGAAGACACTAGAAATCATTGTACACTGAGCAGCTAATGTAACACCACTCATAAAAGACATTTTTTTGTTATTGAGGCTTTTCTAATTGAAGACATTTCTTTTCAGAGTTTCAATTTTAGAATTCTCCAGCTATGAGGATGTTTGTGTGACACATAAAATGTGTAGTTTGTTTGTAGCTGTGACCCCAAGTAGCTAAACTTATGTGGGGGTATACATGCTCAGTTCTGACCCCTCCTTGCCTGGAAGAAACTACTGCTGGAGCATTGTTTGCTTCAGAATAAAATTCATCCTCAAAATTGCTTTGCTGTTATGACCAGGGATAGCTCACCATTTGCCTACATATCAAAACAGATTGTACTGCACACATTGTTCCAAGAGTCTCAGTCTGCATGGCGGGGTGAGATGAATTGGATATGTCAGCCTATCCTCTAGACCCTTCTTGGCAATGATAAGGAGTCCTGAGGCCCATAGTAGTGTCACCACTTTCTACCCAACCCTGATTTTTCCCAGTTCCACCTCCTGACATCCAGGCTCATTTATGTCAGAGTTCAGACCATCATTCTCAAATGAAAGTGCTGAATTAACTCTTCTCCCCTCTGCGGATTGGAAACCAGTAGTTGTGGCTCCAATCACTGCCCAGAGCTTCCCGTTTGTCAGTGT
Organism: Aplodontia rufa; assembly: GCA_004027875.1. Classification (NCBI taxonomy): domain Eukaryota; kingdom Metazoa; phylum Chordata; class Mammalia; order Rodentia; family Aplodontiidae; genus Aplodontia; species Aplodontia rufa. Next base: position 2,929 of record PVKS010049901.1, read on the forward strand.
TATAGTCTGACTCCTGCACCCAGATTGACTCATGACTTGGGAACCCACCCATCCAGTGAAAAGTAAAGTCTCAGTGGCTGTTGGGAGTTCTATACTTGATACCAAGAACAAGAAAGACCAGGGGAAAAAAGAATTTAAAAAATAGAGTGATAAATGAAAAACAAAGGTAAACTGCAGATATTTCAGAAGTTCAAAGACTTTCTGAACTGTTGTCCCTCAACTTCACTAAAACCACTGGAAATAGCTGAGCTTTCTCCTGCATGAGCTCATTTTACCATGTCTGAGTATATTGCTGCCCAAATTGTCAATTTGGTGGACAGCCATACCTTTTTTATTTTTTTAAATCACTGAGAAAATTTCTTTTCACTCATTGGAGGGAATGCCATGCATCTAGTGCTGCTATAGTCTATTCATTTTACTAATTCTTTTTATTCTAAAAACCAGTATTTCTTATTTTTACCTGGTAGTTAGTTGAGTTGCCAACATCCTTTCTCAATGTGCTACCAGAGAACTGTTGTTTTGATTCTGTCTCAGGGAGTAGCTATAATATGGTGGTTTCCTCTAATCCATCATTTTTATTCCTGAATGCAATAATCATATTTTTTGAGAGAGAGTGTGCCAATTTTATCTGATTTTTATTTTTCTGACACACAGCCATGTATGTGGTGCTTGGGTTTGAACCCGAGTCCTCACACATTCCAGGCAAGCACTCTGCTGCTGAGCTACCTCTCAGTCCAATAATCATATGTTTAAAATGAACCCTTTGCAGTGTGGGAAATGTGAAGATAATTCTAGATAAGGAACAAATGCATATCATATTATTACTTTATATATATATATTAATGATTGTACAAGCAACATCTTAATAAAAAAATTTAAAAATAATAAAAAATAAATGACCCCTTCAATAAATGGTGCTAGAATGAGTGGACATTCATTGTTAAAAAAATAAACCTAGCCAAAGACCTAACCATCGAAATCATCTCTAAATGTACCATCGGCCTAAATGTAAAATAAATTATGAAATTCCTAGAAAATAACATAAGAAAAGGTCTAGGTGACCTTGGACATGGCAATGACTTTTTACATACAGCCCAAAGGCCTGGTCTATGAAACAAAAATTTAATATCATGGACTTAACTAAAAAATCATCTCTGTAAAGAACAGCATTAAGAGAATGATAAGACAAACCACTCCACAGACCAATAGAAAATATTAACAAAAGACACATCTAATAAAGAACTGTTATCCAAGATATACTAAGAACTCTAAAAACTCCATGAGATATCCATTTAACGCAAGAGTTCTTCTGGGGGAAACGGCAACAGGTGAAACCCAAGGTGGTCATCCATGTTTTTGGCATTACCCCTGGATAACAAAGTATCTATACATTGGTTACTGATGGTTTGATAATGTTTCCCCCTCAATTGTATCTCTATATACTTCTAATAAAAAAACTCAATAATAAAAATGTAAACAACCTGATATTGGGGGGGCACTCCTGGGGGTAATTGCGATATCCAGAATATATACACATTTTATATTATTTTGTTAAAAACTTGTATGGTTGTTCAAAAATAAAAAATTTAAAAAAAATAAAAGAGGGTAAAAGTCCTGAACAGATATTTGACTAAAAATATATATACATATGGCAAATAACCATATAAAAAGATGTTCAAAATCACATGTATTTATGAATTGTAAATTAAAACAAGGACATTACTACTATAAACCTATTAGAATAGCCAAAATCCAAAATATCAACAAAACCAAATTCTGGGAATAATTTAGAACAACAGGAACCCTCATTTATATCTAGGGAGAATGCAAAATGGTACAACTACTTTGGTAGTTTCACAAAAAGGGAGCATTCTCTTATAGTAAGATTCAGAAACTGTGCTCTCATGATTTGGCCAAATGTGTTGAATATTTATGTCCATGCAAAATCATGCACTGGAGGGTTTAGTGGTACACACCTATACATACAGCGCCTAGAGAAGTTGAAGCAGGAGAATGACTTGAGCCCAGGAGTTAAAGAGCCAGCCTTGGCAGAATAGCAAGATCTTGTCTCTCAAACAACCACACATGGATGTTTGCAGTCACTTTATTCATAATTTTTAAAATTTGGAAATGACCAAGATGTTCTTCAGTAAGTAAATGAATAAATTCATGATGGAACATCCAGACAAATGAATTATTAATTAGAACTAAAAAAGAAATGAGCTATCAAGCGAAGAAAAGACATGGCAGAAATTTAAATGCATGTCACTAAGTGAAGGAGGCCAATCTGAGAAAGTGACCTTTTTGTATGATTTCAACAATATTATATTCTAGGGGAAAAGACAAAACTGTGAAGACTTTGAAAATATCAATAGTTGTTAGAGATAGGGGAGAGAAAAGGATGAATAGGCAGAGCACAGAGGATTTTTAGAAAAATGAAATTATTCTGCACACTACTACAATGGTAAATCCATGTCATTTTACATTTGTCAAAACCAATAGAATGTATAATAACAAGATGTAACCCTGATGTAAACTAGGGACTTTGGTGATAAATCATGTGTCAATGCAAATCCATCAACTGCAACAATATACCACTGTGGTACAGAAGGTTGATAGTGGTACATGTATAGGGTAGGCTCTCTTGGGGAACTCTCAGTACTTTGCACTACATTTTTCTATGAACCTGAAATTGCCTTAAAAAATGAAGTATGCTAAAGGGAAAATGTGAACTTTGACCTTTACCTAACATTACACCCAAAATTTAATTTTGATGATTAATAGATTGAAGCATAAAAATTAAAACAGGATACCTGGATAAAACAGGAAAATATATTTATCATCTTGAATGGACAAACTTTTCACAGATGGTACACAAAAATACAAAACATTAAATAAAAATAAATTGTTTCAGTCAGCTTTTTTGCTGCTATGATCAAAAGACCTATCAACAGTACAATTTCAGAGGTCTTAGTTCATAGATGGCCAACTCCATTTCCCTGGGGCTCAAGGTAAGAAAGAACATAATGGCAAAGGAGTGTGGCAGAGTAAAGCACCCAGGACACGAGCTTTGCTCAAGAAGAAGAAAATACATACCACAAAGGAACCCCTCCAAGGACCCACTTCCTCTAGCCACAACCTTTCTTCCTGCAGTTACCATCTAGTTAATTTCTATCAGGGGATTAATGCACTGATTTGGTTAAGGTTTTCATAACCCAATCATTTCACCTCTAAACTTTCATATATTGTCTCATACATTAGCTTTTGGGAGACAATTCACATCTAAATGATAACAGAAATAGTGATCAATTATTTTTCAATTTTTCATTAAATTCCATAACTTCATGACAATCTACCATTAAAAAGAGAAAAAAGCAACAACTCTGACATCAAAAGCTTAAAATGCTTAAGCACTTGCCATATCTGCAATAACAAGAGCATCTTTTTGTATAATTAGGGCCTTAACTCACATCTGAGAGAATAAGTGAACAAATGTTAGCATTTTTATGGTGAACATGTGGGGACCTGGGACACACTGTGTAAGTTTGATAAGGAGTTGTAGAAGGGAGTCTGGAGACTGATATTTAAAGTTAGTTATATGAGAGCTCCATGCCTATGTGACTGACCCTCAATAAAACTTTAGCCACCAAGTCACAGATGAGCAAGCCTAATTGGCAACACTTTTTACATGTTGTCATGCATAGGTGCTGAATGAATTTAAGTGCTATCTATGCAACTCTGTTGGGAAAGAACAACTCAAAGCCTGTGCCTGTTTCATTTAAACTATGGACTGCTATACACCTTTTCCCTTTGTGAAACTTAGTCTGTATTACTTAACTGTTGTCAAACATAATAAAAACAGCTTCTATTAATTCTTGGAGTTCTTCAAGCAAATCATCCAACTGCAGAATGGTCTTAGAGACCCTTAACAGAACCTTATTTGTTTTACTCACATAAAAGTTAAAACAACACTCTGTTGATATGCTTATATGTACACACACATACCAGATATGAAATTTGCCACCATAACCAACTATTTTGACAAACTGCACGAAAAGACAAGTGTGAAAATGAGAGTTATTTATATTCAGACAAATGGGAGACAAGTCTACACAACAACCCTAAGGCAAAATACTGGTGGCTCTGAGAGGGAGACAAATTAGCCTGGTATTTTTAATTAAAACTAGGCTGTTTCCTGGAATGAATAGATTTTTTTTTCATTTCTCACTAAAGACAAAAATCTCATATTTTTCAATGTTTCTAAAATTTAAAAATTCATGCATTAAATTGGAGCATCTATTAAAGTGCATTACTTCACCTTATTGAGTTCCCCCCGTATCAATCTGTAACTGGAATTTTTATAACTAAACGATCCACTTGTAAAAAGAAAAGTTGATGGCAAAAAAATAAATAAACAGCAAATTTGGAACTGAATTTTAAATTCCTGGCATTTTTTAAAAATACTTGCAGACTATTTTTATCATATAAAGTTGTTATGTTCTAGCCTATACAGACAGACATAGAGAAAAGTATAAAATCCAAGCAATGAGAATGTAAAGTACAAACAAAACCAATGTAGTATTCTGGAAATCCTACCTCTCTGGTACCTCATGAGCTAAGAGTACTTTGCTAAAGTGATACAGAAACAATCTAGCCCTTTGGTACCTTCACACCGCTTTCCTTTCAAGTTTCCCTAATTTTTTTCTTTTCTGGACACAGTGCTACTCAGGATGATCCAGAACTCCTAAGATGGTATCATACGTATCCAATTCTTTTCCTCCTTATGAATTATTGCTCCATTTGCTTCTTGTATTTTCAGAATTCTATACTTTGTTGTGTGTGTCTTGGTGATAACAGGCTCATCCAGTAGGGTAAGTAGATCCTGACCCTAAATCCAAGCTTAACTTTACTATCAAGCATAACATTATACTTTAGAATAGTTCTCCTAAAGGTGGAATGCTTGAAGTTCCAACCATAAGTCAATTGAGAAAGAGGTTTGTTTTCCCACTTAAAAAATATTTGCTCACACTGTTAGGTGAGAACATCCTTGCAGAAACCTGATGATAACTTCAGTCCACTTTATAAAACTCTATCTTTACTTCACCTGAAAGTTAACTAGTTCTTTTGTGGTCATCCAAGAATAATATCCAACACAAATTGGATTAGGAATTCACTCTGCTGTCAGAATACCTTTTACAGAGTAGCAAAAAGTACATTTTCCCCATCTGTTCTATTGGAGATATCCACCATTCCAAAAGGTATGAACACTATACACTCACTCCATAAACTGAGACCAAGGGAGAAGCCAAGTTTGATATGTGATGCTTTTCTGTCCTACTTTCTGGGTTATTTGGTTCAAGTTTATATGAAAATCTCTGGGCCTGCGGCTGGAGCCATGGCTTGTCAGTTACATCACTTACCTGACATACATGAGTACATGAGTTCAAACTCTAGCGCCACATACACAATGAGGTCCCAGAGCAATGAAAACCACATGAAAAACTGAATTAAATTTTTTTCTTTCTTTATCTCTCTCTCACTGTCCCTCTCTATTTAAAAATAAATAAATAAATAAATAAATAAAAACTTCTGGGCCTTTTGTTCAACATTCAATTATCAAATTAATAGTCATGAAAATATATCATATGCAAGGTACTATGTTATTTGCTGAATTCTATTGCTTATTCAAATTCAGATACTTCATATGATGATATTCCTTCTCTTAGAATATATTTACATTTTCATACTGACCTTTCCTTTTTTTCCAGCACTGGGGATTGAAACCATGGGCATTTTAACACTGTGCTGTACTTCCATCCCCAGTTCTGTTATTTTTTATTCTTATATAAGCTACTAAGGCTGACCTCAAATTTGTGATCCTCCTGCCTCAGCCTGCAATGTCACTGGGATTATAGGCATACACCTCATAAAGCACAATTTAATACATATATAAGAAGAAATACTGGGGACTAAAGAGGAGCAAATCATATTCCATGCTTGAATAACTATGTTGAAACAAGCCCCAATATTATTTTAAACTATAATATACCAATAAAAATGCTTTAAAAAGGAAAAAGTAAACAATGCAATATTTGATGCTTAAAATCCTGATTTAAGACAATCATAGTAATATTAAATAAGTAGAAATTAAGAAAAAAGTTGGAAAGAAAGTAACCTCTTCTAGACATATATTCCTATAAAATATAGTATAAATATAGAAAGAGGCCTGGAAAAATGTTCACCCTGGAGAGATACAGTGCTTATTTCTGGATAATGAGAAAATGAGTGATTTTTAGAAATGTTCTGCTTGATTATATTTCTAATCTTTCTACAAAAGTTTTCTGCATTTATTAAAGTTTTTTTTCACCAGGTCTGAGCTCTGAGAAGCGAAGCATTGTACATAAAAAAGGGAAAATGTTTCAATAAAATGCTCCAACACATTCAAAGGTAAATGAATTGTTCTACAATTCCTCTATGTAGGACAAAGTAAAATAGGCTTATCTGCCCTAGAACACTATTCACCTGTGCCACTAGCGGTTCTCCAGAGGGGCTTTCTAGAGAAAGAGTAATAATGTCCAAGGGTTAAGTGATGGCACCCATTAGGAAACTGCTATTTTCACTGAGGGGGCAATGGAGCAATAATGCCATCTGCTAAGAGTCACTAAAATATCAAGTACCCACACTGCCCCAATACTGCACAGTAGACTATAGTGTCTAACAGAATGGTATCAGGTCTCAGCAGGAAACTGGTGTCAGGTAAGCAATAGCACAGATATAAAAGTATGCAGCTTGTGTATCTGCACTGAGAAATAACAGCAAGGGAAAAAGGAAGATCAAGACTGGGAGATGGGCTTTTCAAGAAGCTAAATGTCTTATGCAAGTACAGTCATGAGTCAGTAAAACTAGAGATAGTATTCTTAATGTTCTTTACCTCTTTCATGAGGTTAATCATAGACATAAATCAAAACATTGCTGTGCCAGTCAAATGGGATGATACATGTGATGCATTTAAAATAGTATCTGGCATATAGTAAGCACTGTTAGTGCTCTTGTCACTGCTGTTATAACATCATGCTTCATTACGCTATTTGTCAAAATATATACAATACATATATTTTAATCAAGACCTGGCCTTTGTTTTAAAATACCCACAATTTGTTGTCTTAGGTACCACCCATCATACATTTCCTGAGGTTTAAGTATGATCAGTAACTCTAACTTCTTCCCTAAAAATCCAAGAGAAATTAGTGGCCACGTAAATGTAATAAGATGATGATATGGTATCCATTACTTATTCTTAAATTCTATTAAAACAATACATCTTTATTTTAGAACTACCATCGTTTATAATCCAGTAATGTCATTACAGGTGTTACAACTTAAACTAACACTCAATGCATTGAAGAGTTAATGCTTCATCGGTTTATTCATTTATATTTCTGTATTATCATTAAAACTTAGGTAACTGCAATCAGCTACACATTGGTGCCTAGCTTCTGTTGACTTAGCAAATTAGCAAATCTTACCCTAGGCATTGAAAATTAATTCATTTTCATCTACTACAAGTTTCCCTATAATTTTTTCTTTAAAAATATAACTTCAATAAATTTCAATAAAGTAACAAGACACAAAAACAAAGGTTATATCTTATAGCAAAAGAAAGAAAAAATACTTCAATTCATGAAATTCGAATGGTTATCATCATATCTTAAAGTAACCCTGATTCTTTTCAGAGAATTAGAAAATGATCCTCAGGATACCCCAAATCTTTTTCTTGATATCAAAACATTTTATGACTTCATGAATGTTTCTGAGATTTCTCACAGTAAGTTGGAGCTGTAGGATAACTGTCATAAATAATCATATTCATTCTACAATTTTCTGGCATGCAATATTGACTTTGAGTTTTCAAGTACAATATTTTTAAGAGGTAACTTCAACTGTTTTCACCTGTCCCCTATGATTCAAATTGTCGTTTCCTCTCTTTCACGGCTAATCATGGAAATCAACACAAAGAGAAACACATGCTGGATTCCACCCTATAGTTCAAAACAGGTTCCTAATTTGTACAAAGTGGATAAATGAAGATGACATTCACTAAAATAGGGAACATTAGAACAGGACCATATGTTCAGGCACAGTTCTTAGTTTCCTTTTTCTCTTTCAGTATTTTTGAGCACCGAGTACCCAGAAAACTAATGCAGCCCTCTGCTCCCCCAAGCGATAACACTTCTCCTATGCTGTCATTCTAAATGATTCCTGATCTCTTCCCCATACCCAAGACCCTAACAAGTAGAACCTCCCAAGTTTTTAAGAGGTAACATCAACTGTTTTCACCTGTCCCCTATGATTCAAATTGTCGTTTCCTCTTTTATGGCTAACCATGTAAATCAACACAAAGAGAAAAGCATGCCAGAAATCTTGTCATATCTTCAGAAAAAACCCCAACTAAGGTATTAATGGGAGTTAAATGGTTTTTAATGTTCTTTCATACACCTAATCACAACTGTGCTATAAAACAAATTCCCAAACAAGTAACAATGGGACTTTTGAAAATTATAGCAATATAAGAGAGGGATAAATTTTTGTGCAAGTGGACATTTCAGTGCCTATTAATTATAATGAATGAATACCTAGCCTCAGCTTAATGTCTTGAAAAACAAACAAAAAACAAATCCAGACATTCTTTTATATGAAACTTTTCCCATTCCTTCCAGGCAGGAATGGCAAATCTCTCTTTGAACTCACTCACACAGAACTTTCTCTTAAAATTTTATTTTACAGGGAACTTAGTTTAATATTTCATGTTATTTCTCCATGTATATGTATTCCTCCATAATGAAAAATGGC
>PVKS010049902.1:0-11785 GCA_004027875.1 Aplodontia rufa
AAATTGTATGATTCTTAACGCAACAGGTGGATGATTGCCTAGGATACCTGGTGACATAGGGTGGGGGACAAGGTGAGGGGAGGGCTTAGGAAGAATATCTAGGGGACTGGAGGGTGGGAATATGGGGGAATCATCTCAAAAGGAGATCTCTGACCTCCACAAGATATCCATTTAACTCAGGGGTTCTTCTGGGGGAAACAGTAACATGCGGAACCCAAGCTGGGCATCCATCCCATGGCATTAGCCTTGGATAACTAACTATATATACATTTGTTCTTGATTGTTTGACAATGTTTCCCTCTCAACTGTAACTCCATATTCATCTAATAAAAAAAAGAAGTGGGTTTCTTTCAAGGATGATGATGATTGTGCTGATGACTGAACAACAATATGAAAATATTAAAAACCACCAGATGGTACACTTTAACATTGTCAAGGTGCTGGATTTTATATAAATTTTTGAAATACTAATATGAAGAATAAATTAAATGAATGAATATCTAAATTTAAAAAAAAACATTTTTCAAATGGACAACAAATTTGAACAGATTCTTCAGTAAATAATAACTTTAAAAGATGCTCAACATCATTAGCATTAAGAAATTACAATAGAAAGCCACAAAGAGGTATTATTACATGTTCTATACCTGGTAAAACAGGGTGGGAGGAAGACTACCATCAAATATATAAACAGAAATAACAGGAAACCTGGCAAGGCCTAGTACTGCTGAGAGTGTGGAGCAACTGGAATGCTCAAATATTGCTGATGGGAACACAAAATTGTGCAATCATTCTGGAAAATATTGGCAGTTTATTATAAAATTAAACATACACTCACCACATGACTCATTAATCTACTTCTACGTTGTTCCCGTACAGAATTGAAAAAATCTATGTCCAAACAAATTCTTCTTACAGCAACGGATTATCTCTAGTGTTATTTAAATTTGCCAACTACTAGGAGCAATGCAAATTTTTTGAATGCATAAGAGAAAACAATAAGGTATATCCAGACAAGAGAATACTACTCAGTGTAAAGAGGAAAAGAAGAAACCTCTATTAACTATGCTGAGAGAAAGAAAGGTTACATACTCAATAATTCCATCTATGCACTATTTTAGAAAAGATAAAATCTTCAAGGAGAACTGTCAAGGACATCTCTGGTTGTCAGAGAATGGAGACGGAATAACAGAATCTACAGGGACAGCATGAGAAAATTGAGGTGATAATGGAAATGGTAACTACATGAATTTATTCATGTGCTAAATCTTGTATAATTGCATACCTAAAACACAGTATACTACTATATGAAATTTTTAATTTAAAAAATGTATTATGAAATGCAGATTGCTCCTTTTTTCTAAGAATTCAGAGATTGGTGCAAAGAATGTTAACCATGAGATTGAGAGATATACAGCATTAGTTTTTTCAAAGGGTGGCGAGCTTCACGAGCATGGGTAAGAAATTGGGGGCAGGTGGAAAAGAAAAGAAAATTGTCATGGCTAGATCTATGGCAAGGAGGAAGGAGAATGACTGTGCAGAAGAAGGACAAAGCACCAGCAGGTTTTGTCAGACTTTGGAGTCACTTTGCAGATTCTAAACCTGATCCAAAGAACAATGAGAAGCATACTGCAGGGCTTTAGGAAACGGAATGACATATCTGGTGTGCACTTTTTGAAGATTGCTCCAGTGATATTCTGGTGATGGGTTAGAGGGAAGAAAGGGGAATTAATTATAAGGCTTGTGGTCCAGGTAACAGATAATGATGGGCATGGCTTACTGGAGGATTGGGGTCACAATAATAGCCTATGCATATCCCAGGGGTATTTTGGACACAAAGTCTATAAAACGTGGTAATGATTTGGAGTGGGGAATGGGGGAAAGGGTCAAGTTGGATGACATGAACAAACAAGACTGGTGACATTTATTAAGACAGAGAAAACAGATCTGGAGTGGTGGCTCAGCAGTTATAGTGTTTGCCTGGCAAGTACGAGAGTTCAAACCCCAGCACCATGTACACAATGAAGTGTGGGAGCAACAAAAACCACATGAAAAACTAAATAAAATGTATTCTCTCTCTCTCTCTCTCTCTCTCTCTCTCTCTCTGTTCCAGAGAAAACAGTAGAGTAAGCAGGTCTCAGTCTTCTCTGCAGAGTTGTTGCTATGCCAAAGCCAGATTCAGCTGTAATGAGAAATCAAAGCAATAAGTTGCTTCCTAACTTGGGGGGAACAAATCCGTACAGAAAGTACTCTTATTTCTTGAACTTTGATACTTGTACATGACATATAGTAGAATCTATGATTAGATAATCCTGATTCAACAGCTTCAATTATTTGCTAAAATGTGCTCTTCTCAATGAGAACCACCCTGATCATTCTGTTTAATCATAACAATTTTCCTTTCTTCTCTGCCTCTAAAGCCATTTTACTTGGTCTACTATTTTCTTTTCTCCAAAGCAATTTCATCTTCAGTACAACATATTCATGCAATAATACATTGCAAAGTAATGTATTTCTTCCTTCTGTTTATTATTGGTTTTTAGACTATAAGTCCATTAAGGGCAAGGATATGAATAATCCTTCTATTTTGGTTCACTAATATATCCCAGGTCCCTTGCACTGTGAGTGACATCCGGAAGGTGCTAATTCAATATTTGTTGAATAAGTCAAGAATGAATTATGCTTTTTTTTTTACTGTACTTAATACTGAAGCATTAAGTCAATATTTCACAGCAATACCAAAATAAGTGGTGGTATGGCCAAATAAATCTTTATCACCTGGAAAAGTTTTATAATTCTTCACATACCCAAAGAAGTAGCAACTATCATTCTTAAAACTTAAATCAAAATGTGCCTGAGAAAGAGGGTAAAAGAAGGTGAGGAAGTTAATGTCCTCTCTGTGAACTTCCAAGAAAGGAAAATTCAGTAGTATTTTATTAGCCTGGTTTGCAGAGTATTGGTGTGGAGTGCTGGCTGATTCTTTAATAAGAGATTAATGACAAGTATTGATGTTATTAGCCTGGCATGTATACATATAACTTATGACTCTTCTTTTAAAGAATTTCCCCACCACTTAAAGAATTCTTATTGTTTGTTTTCCTCTTTTCTTTAGTATGACTTGCTATTCTTGGGGGGAAATTCAATATTATTTCCTGAACTTCTATGTCTGTCATTCCATAATATTCAAAGAGTTACTTTCCTAAAAGCAAATGAGAGCTCTCTTATCTCATGTATTTGTTTTTAGTTACAGCTAACAGGTTTTGTTTCTCTAATTTCTCAGTCTTTTTAATTTTAGAGATGCCATAATTCTTACAAAAGGGAAGTAACCCCAGGAGGTCAGGTCATTAGGGGAGAACATATTATATAGAATGTAAACATTAATGTGCACAAAAGGCTCCACTAGTAAAATGTAAGGGACATAAAACTAATAGCTAGAAATCATTGTCCAAGTGGTCCACAATTATATTTTAAATTGTACCATTGGGAACTCAGTGTGTCATGTAGTTAATACTATTAGTTAACTGAATTTGCCCTATTATTCTTTTTTCTTATTTCATTATGTGATACCATGATCAATACTTTTCTGTGACTGGGCCCGGCTCATGAGCTCTACCTCATATCCTAATATATGGTATGGCATTGCTATTTCATGTGAAATATATAGGCACTGTTCTTTTCTCAGAAATCTGCCAAAATTCTATACCCCAAGCTAATCCCAGTGGCATGTTTAGGGTATCCTATATTTTCTTACTGTTGCACAGAGTGTGATAAAAGGATAATTAAATATTAACCATGTCCAGGTGAGCAAAATACTTTCTGAATTTTAAGGCAATTATAGAGATTATTTTGCCAAAATATATATTGAACTTAAAAATATTAGAGTTGATATACTGGAAAGTATCATGTCAGCTGAAAAATTATAATTCATCATTTCTCCTGGTATTAAGTAAACCCTTCCTAAACCCCCAAAATATTTTCAAGTAGAATATAAAGGAAATTTGACAAAACATAAATGTATATCATTACAATGAATAGTCAACTAGGAACAATTAAACTAAAATATACTTCTGGAAGTCTTTTAAAAATCTAACTTTAAGCAATGCAATTACTATAATCTTTCTTCAATTATTTTACACATGTTTAGTAAACAGGTACCGCATGGATGCCTGTCATAGACACAGTAAGAGATGAGAAAATGAACATGATAAGATTCTGCCCTCCAGAGCTTGTAACATAGAGCAAAAATAGGACATCTATAAAAATACTCTCTACTTGAGAATTAACCTTACAAGAGAAATCAAAGATCTCTTCAATGAAAATTATTGGTCATTGAAGAATGAAATCCAAGATGACATAAGAAGATGGAAAGATGTCCCATGCTCTTGGTTAGGCAGAATTAATATAATCAAAATGGCCATTCTACCAAAAGCTTTACATAGATTTAATGCAATCCCTATAAAGACACCTATGTCATTCTTTACAGACATAGAAAAAGCAATTCTCAAATTCATTTGGAACAATAAGAAACCTAGAATTGCCAAAACATTACTAAGCAAGAAAGATTAAACAGGTGGTTTTGCCATACCAGATTTAAAACTATACTATAGAGCCATAGTAACAAAGACAGCATGGTACTGGTATCAAGATAGGAAAGAAGACCAATGGAATAGAATAGAAGACCCTGAAACAAGCCCTCAAATCTTTAAACATCTGATTTTTGACAAAGGGGGGGATAAAAAAATATTACATGTAGGAGTGACAGCCTCTTCAACAAATGGTGCTGGACAAACTGGTCAGCCACTTGCAGAAAGTTTAAATTAGACCCATATCTTTCTCCTTGCACAAGAATCAATTCCAAATGAATCAAGGAGCTAGGAATTAAACCAGCTACCCTGCAACTGATGGAAAACAAATTAGGTCCAACACTTTAGCATTTGGGAGTACGCAAAGACTTTCTCAACATGTCACCTCAAGTGAAGGAAGTAAAGTCAAAAATCAGTGAATGGCATGCCATAAAGCTAAAAAGCTTTTGTACTGCCAAGGAAACAATAAAAAGAGTCAAGAGGTTCCCTCGGAAATGGAGAGAATCATGGGCTATGATTCCTCTGACAGGGGCCTCATATCCAGAATCTACAAAATCCTCAAAAATCTCAACTACAAAAACACAAACAGTCCAATTAATAAATGGGCCAAAGAGCTAAATAGAAACTTCTCAATACAGGACATTGACCAAGCCAATGAATACATGAGAAAGTGCTCTAAATCACTAGTAATCAGAGAAATGCAAATGAAAACCACATTAAGATATCACCTTACACCAGTCAGAATGGCAAAAAATGAAGAAAATAAACAATAATAGATGCTGGAGTGGATGTGGAGAGACAGGCACATTAACACACTGTTGGTGGAGCTGCAGACTGGTACAGCCCCTCTGGAAAGCAGTGTGGAGAATCCTCAAAAAACTAAGGATGAGCCCACCATACGACCCTGCTATTCCACTCCTGGGTATCTTTCCAGGGGATTTAGAATCAGCACATTATAGTGACACAGCAATATCTATGTTCATAACAGCTCAATTTATTATTGCTAGACTATGGAAACAACCCAGATGTCCCTCACTGGATGGATGGATCCAAAAACTGTGGTATATATATACCATGGAATTCTACACAGCAATTAGAAACAATGATATTGCAGCCTTTGAAGGTAAATGGATGGCTATGGAAGAAATTATGCTGAGTGAAATCAGCATAACCCAGAAAACCAAGATCAAATGTCTCCACTCATCTGTGGAGGTTGGAACTAGACCCTGGCCATTGAGAAAGGTGGTCTATTATCATGTGTTAAATCCAGATAAGGTGTGATGTTACACAACCTAATACTTTTTTAGAGATATTGTGGGTAATGAAAGGGTGGGTAACTGGGGGATCACTCCTGAGGGTAAATCTAGTATCCAGAAACTATACACATTTTATATTATTTTGTTAAGAACTTGTATGGTTGTTCAAAAATAAAATAAAAAAATAATCTCTACATATGAAGGCACAATATGTCAAGCATCAGGCATTGATACAGATAAATTGTTGTGGATATTTCTTACCCTAGGAATTTATTGTACTACTTTGAAGCAAGTTATTTTTTTGTTGTCTGCATTTAACACTAAGTTTATACTCTGCAACCCAAATCATAATCTGAAATTTTAAGTTAAAATAACTGAGAAGAAACCAGTCATTATATCCGTATCAGGAAAATTAGGTTTAAAAAATTATAAATTAAATGAGAAATAAATTATTGCATACTTTTATGTTATCTTTTGTCTTTTTGATCATAGTCTTTCTCAGTGAAATGACCTCATTTTGATTTTGATTTATATTTCCATGATTACAAGTGGTGTCAAACATGGTTTTATGTAAGCATTAGTCATTTGGACATTTTCTTCTGAGAAATGTCTATGTAGGTCTACTGCCCATTTTTTAATCAGGTTATTATCATTGTTATTATTATTATTTGGAGAGGGGGAGAGAGTGAGAGAGAAAGTGAGAACCAGTGTTATTTATCTTTTCATCTGGCCTTTGTTTCTCCAACACTTAGTTGTGCATGTGGTGCTAGGGTTTGAACCCAGATCCTCATGCACACCCAGCAAGTGCTCCAACCACCTCAGTGGTAACACCACCCCCAGTGACGCCATTTTTACAGCAGACAAAGGAAAAAAACATTCAGATACATTGTCATTTGTTTATTGATGAATCACTTCAAAACTTTTCCTTGAATACACTATAGAGAAAATTTGAAAGAGTAATTAATTATTGCCAGAGCACCACCTATACACTCAACTACACATCTTCATGGATGGTAGGTAGATCACCCCTAAATGGTGGTAAAGAAGGAAGCTGGTAGAAACCAGACAATTAGGCTTATTGTAAAATAGCCTTAGACTTCCCAAAACAATTTCCAGGAGGACTGGTAGCTTTCCTGGAAAATGTTTTCTTAAGATGGATAGTCACAAATCTAACCAATTCTGTATTATTGCTGTTTTTGACAAAAATTAAACACCTGTTTTCTCTTTATCCATGGCTTTCCCTCTATCTTCATGAATTAGGAAAAAATATTATGCTTGGATTCTTCCTAAATAGTTTAATAGGTGGGTGTTTATGATTTTATTTTTAACTAGAAACAAGTTGATATATAAAATTATTCAAATTCCATGTCATGTCTGTTTTCATTAACCTTACTCCTGACAGCCATATAGTTAAAAGTATCTTTAATTGAAATCCCAACATCTCTAATAGCAAGGGATAGTGTCTACATTGCTCCCTCTTAAAGTTTTTTTTTTAATTTGGAAAATACAATTTATCAAGCCAATTTTCATTAATTACTTTTTTTTTGTCAGCAGGAGTCCAGATGGGAGATAATTTTATTGCAATTTATAAATAGTAATATATGGAATTTATGGGCAACCCCTTGTATCTCATAGTTTACTGCACTAATTTTTAATGTTTTTATTAGTGTATTATTGTTATGCATAATGTTGGAGATCATTTTGACATAATCGTACATGCATGAACATAATTTGTTCTACTTTATCCCCCAGTACTTCCTCTTTCCCTCCACTCCTCTCTCCTTCTGTTCCCCTTCCACTATTCCACTGATTTCCCATTTATTTACATTTTTAAATTAGCATTTTATAGATATACATGAAGATGTACATTATGCATAGCATAATTTGTTCAGTTTTATCGCACCAATCCTCTTTTTCAGCACCTCTTCCTTTTCCCTCGATCCCCTTCCTTTCCTCCAGGGATTTCCATTCTGTTTTCATGGGATTCTACCCATCACCATTTTTCTTTTCCATTTTTTCAGTCCAGCTTCTGTATATTACCCAAGCCTCTACATCCCCTCCACATCCAGGTTACAGTTCACTTCTAGACCTGACACAAAGAAAAGAGGAATATTTTATATAGCACACCTATATTAAATATAGCACACCTATGTAATAAATATGTTAAGACATATTTTATAAAGTATACAGCAATTTACTCTAAGTAAATTTTAAAACCAGCATAATGTCTCCAATTTTCTAAATTCAATCATAAGACTAAAGCATTCAGGGCAATCTGATATCCATATAACTCATACTCATGACTAATTATTTACTAATTCATTCATTAACCATTGTTTATTGGGGCTGACTATGGGTAAAACACTTTGTGGGCACTAGGAATGTATTGGTAGACCAGAATAAGTTGGTTCTTATCTTCATAGAGTGAATACAGACATTAAGCAACCAATTGTGCAATTGTTTGTTTTAAAAGACGTTGTTAAGAACAACTATAGGGTGTTGGTAACATAACAGAAGGATGGGGAGGCAATCTTTAGTACAGTGACCCTTTTACAATGGAGAAAAGAAAGGAATGTGCTGGTACATTGGTATGTATTTACTGAAGCGTACCATCAAACAATTCTGTTTCCCACGCTACACAGAAAAACAAGGAGCAATTGCTGCAAGGGCATGGCTTCTGCACTCACCTAAACATTTATATGGATGATAGACTTGGCTATTCCTCCTCTGAATGTCTTCTCTAAAAATAAAATAGAAACAAATAGGCAAAAACATGGAAGACGGACGCTGGAGCAGTGGCTCAGTGGTTATGGCACTTGCCCAGCATGTGCAAGGACACGGGTTCAAACCCCAGCACCTTGTCCACAATGGAGTGTCGGAGGAACGAAGGTCACATGGAAAACTAAATAAAATTAATTCTCTCTTTCTCTCTCTCTCACTGTACCTCTGTCTTTAAAAAAAAAAAACATGGAGGACAAGCATTAGCAATGTAAAATGGAGAAGAGAAAAGAAAAAGGAGCAAGAACATTTATAACAAGGGAGTAGCATGTGAAAAGAATGAGGCTGAAAGAACAAAGGATGGTCACCACTGCCAGAATACAAAAGCGTAAAGACAGAATGAGGTCAAAGGAGGCTGATGCATGAGTAGGGATGGATCAAGTTGTACCCTACACGTCATAGCAGGATTTGACTCTTGTTCTAAAAGCAATGCAAAGATGTTTTAAGTTGGGGGTGGGGGAAACAACATAAGCATATTTGCTTTTAAAATAATCACTGTGCAAATTGTGTGAAGAGTAGGTTTAAAGGAATCACATAAAGAGGTTAGGAGATCAGTGAGTCTTACATAGTTAGGGAAATGGGCTTGGACGAAAGCTGTGTTGTCAAGAGAGGACAATTGTGTGCTCCAGAGGCCATTTGACAACGTCTGGAGGCATGGATGCTACACACAAGATAAGGGTGTTGCTGAAATATGTGACTTGTGTAAGGGGGTAAATTGTGAGCCATTAGCTGAAGACCCCACATATTTGGAAACTGAAGGTGAAAAGCTTGTGTTTAGATGAATCAAATGTGAGATGCCTTTAAGACATCAAGTTGAGTAGTTAATCACATAGATTGACTTGAGTTTCAAAGCAGTTTGCAGAGAATGCTGTTGACAGTCCAATAAGATAAGACTTGTGCCATTTAACAAAGTAGATCACTGGAAGTGAGATGAGAAAAGAATGGAATCAATTCAGGTACGACTGAGAGGCAAGATAATGGAAGCATGAATAGAATTACTTCTACAACCTAAAGAATAAAACCGTGCTGAAGGAGTTCTGGACTAGGGGTGGAAACTGGGAAAATCCTGAGAATGTTTAAAAGGCAGATCAGAGAGATCCAAAATAGGTCACATAGAAAGTACATTGAAGATGAGCATAGGAATGGAAAACAAAATGACAATTTACTTTCTCGAAAAATCCAGGTTCTTCTTGACATCTGCACTTGGATGTCTCAAACACATTCATGATATGTACGTTAAACTCTGAGCTCATGCTTTCTTCCCAATGGTGGTTTCCTTCATCAAAAGCAGTGTGATCCAAAACGTTTAGGTTGCACAGGACAGAAGACTCAGGCTTGGGACCTCCCTCTCCACCATGCCTTCAGCCACACCCTTACCTGATCTATCATGACTCTCCAATTATTTCATGTCTCTCCATAACCTCACAGCACCCCAGCCAAATCATTCACTCTCTCACCTACACTACACAATAGGCTCCTAATTGGGTTTTTTTTCCATTTATCTTCTACGCTTCTCATCAATTGCCACAAAATCTGATTATAACATCCCACAACTTAAAGTCTTTCAATGAGTTTTCATTGCTTGAAGATAAAAACCGAATCTTTAATATTGCTTACAAATATTTTCTCTTTAAAATCTCAATCAATAGCTAGTTCTTCTTCACTCTTTCTGCTGTGGCCCCTTTGCTCTTCGTTCCATCAGATCTGTGTGGCTTTTGTACATGTCGTTGCCTCTTCTTGAACCTTTATTTGTTGCTTGTTCCCCTTTCCACTCAGCTTTAAATTAATGCTCAAAACTCATATCCCCAGTGAAGCCTTAGTAAACCTGACAAGCTAATCTCCTATTTCATACACAGAAGCATATTTTTCTCCTTTGCAGTATCTCCCCCAGAAATACTTTTTGAAGCATAGAATTTGTCTTATTTTTTCCATCATATTGTATAGCTAGTGTTCAGGTGCCTAATATTCAGGGCTTTAGTCAGCTCTTTCACTTCTATAACCAACAGACCTGACAAGAACAATTTTAGAGGATGAATAGTTTATTTGGGGTTCATGATTTCAGAGATCACAGTCCATAGACAGCCTGCTCCATTGCTTTGGGTCCAAGATAAGGCAGAACATCATGGAAGAAGAGTGCAGAAGAAAGCAGCTCAGAATGTGGCCATCAGGGCACAGAGAGAGACTACTCTGCTCACCAGAGACAAAACACATACCACAAAGGCAAACTTTTCCAATTACCCACCTCCTCCAGCCACACCCTGCCTGCCTATAGCTACGGTCCAGTTAATCCATTCAGCTGGATTAATGCACTGGTTAGGTTAAGGCTCTCTTAACCCAATCTTTTCACCTCTAAGCCTTCTTGTACTGTCTAACACACGAGCTTTTAGGGCATGACTCATATCTAAACCATAATGTTCAGTAACCATCTCTTAATGTATCTTCATGACAACTATTCAACAAATTCAGTTGGTAGGGGTTGGTGTTGTTGCTGCTACTGTTATTGTATTTGTTTCTTTTTAATGATAAATCTAAACCTCAAAGATTTAAGTGATTCCCACAAGAATAACTACCTTCAATGGTGGGCCAATATTTGGATCCATGTCTCTGCAACTCCTGGGTTGATGCTTTTTTAACTGTGCTATAGTGCCTCCTAAATTCAGCAAATTTACTATCAAAAGCATGCATCAAATGACTTTGAATGCTAATTCAAAGTTTGAGTGTGTGTCTCTCTCAGTTCCTACCTGGATTTTTTTGTACCATCACCAATTTCTTTTTTTTTTTTAATTTTTTTATTTTTTAGCAACCTTACAAGATTTTAACAAAACAATATAAAATGTGTATAAGATGTGTATATATTCTGGACATTGCAACTGTCCCCAGGAGTGCCCCCCCAATTACCCTCCCTTATCCCTCCCTTCCCCTTCCTGTTATAACTCTAAAAATAGTATTAAATTGTAAAGCATTACATTTTATCTGAATTTAACTCATGTTTCTAGACCAACTTTCTCATTGTCCAGGGTCTAGTCCCCACCTCCACAGATGAGTGGAGACAATCGACCCTTAGATCTCTGGGTTAAGCTGATTTTACTCATCATGATCTCTTCCATAATCATCCATTTACCCTCGAAGGCTGCAATGTCATTGTTTCTAATTGCTGTGTAATATTCC
>PVKS010049903.1:0-11784 GCA_004027875.1 Aplodontia rufa
TTTTTTTTTTTTTTTAAGAGAGAGGGACAGTGAGAAAGAGAATCAATTTTTATTCAGTTTTTTATGTGACCTTCGTTGCTCAGACAATTCATTGCGTATGTGGCGCTGCGGCTTGAATCCATGGACTCTCACTTACAAGGCAAGCGCCGTAACCATGGAGCCACCACTCCAGCCCCCCTCCTTACTTTTAAGTATCTGTTCAAATGCCACCTGATCACTAATCACTGTAATTACAAATGTGATATCTGATCACTCCATATGTAATAGCAAATCCTCCTACCTATCAACCCAGGTCCCCTCCCTCTATCAAAGTTTCTTATTACTATATCTCTCCCCCAACTAGAATATAAATTCTGTGAGGACAGGGACTATGTCTCTCATGTACTGTTGCATGCTAGTGCTCAGAACAGTGACTGACACATTGTGGGCATCATTAAATACGTGTTGAAAGACCAGAAGAAGTGCAATAACATGAAATGTGAACTCCTTTCATAAACCAGAGGGAAAATATAAAAGTGAGTTGTTATGGGCTGGAGATATAACTCAGTTGGTGGAGTGCTTGCCTAGCGTGCACAAGGCCCTGAGTTCAAGCCCCAGCACCACACACACACAAAAATTAAGTCATCAGCAATGAAACAATAACTAATATCTACTGTTTACTACAGCTATTGTTTACCAATTATTTTTAGTAAAAATATTTTTTCTTAGTAACCGAGGTACCACTGAGGCAGAGGGAACATAGCTGTAGGTTGGTTAAAATGTTATAAGTGACTGGTTATTTTTTTTTTAAATGTATGGCATTGTGGTGTCAGCCTTGGACATGTTTTCCCAAACCATCTTCTGTAAACCAGGCCACATTAGACAGTGTAAAGTGAATGGTCCCCTCAAATATATGCTGGCCCCGCATTTGCTCATCTTTCTCCCTTCCTAATCTTCTGGGAACTTTATTGGTGGGAAACAGACCAAGTGGGGAAAACACTACTGACAGCCTGACAATTATCCAGCCTTCCTCTTCTGGTGGAAATTGAGCCCTGAGCAAGGCAGTCACAGATGAGATGGCCTGCCCTCCCTCCCTCTCCCTCCCTCCCTTCTTTCCTTCCTTCCTTGACACAGGGTCATGTTATGTTGCCCAGATTGGCCTTAAAACTCCTGAGCTCAAGACAGTCCTCCTGCCTCAGATGCTGAGGAGATGGGACTACAGGCATGTCCGACTGTGCCTGGCTCTTCTATGCGTCTTTTCTTTTTATTTTTTTTTTCTTTTTTGGTACTGGGGAGTGAACCCAGGAATGCTCAAGCACTGAGCCACATCTCTGGCCACCTCCTGTTGTGTGTTTTTTTTTTTTTTTTAAAGAGAGAGGGACAGTGAGAGAAAGAGAGAAACAATTTTTTATTTTAGTTTTTCATGTGGCTTTCGTTGCTCCAAGACTTCATTGTGTATGTGGTGCTGGGGTTTGAACTCGTGTACTCACACATGCCAGGCAAGCGCCCTCACCGCAGAGCCACCGCTCCAGCCCCCCGCCCCTCCATTTTTTAAAGAGAGAGAGAGAGAATAAATCAGTTTTATTTCTTTTTTCGTCTGGCCTCTGTTTCTCCAACACTTAGTTGTGTATGTGGTGCTGGGTTTTGTGCCTGGTGCCAGGCAAGTGTGATACTGCTGAACCCCACCGCTCCAGCGCCCCGCCCCCAGCCATTTTTTAAAAAATTTCTTATTGCGAGACAGAGACTCACTAAGTTGCTTAGGGCCTCACTAATGTTGCTGAGGCTGGCTTTGAACTTGCGATCCTCCTGCCCCAACCTCTAGAGTCACTGGGATTACAGGCATGTGCCACTGCACCCAGCTTATGTATCTTGAACTTTGTAAACTACTTGGTGAATTTAAGGGACAAATGGTCATGCTTGCTCTGTTTTTCCCCCTCGCTGACTTTTCCCTGCAGAGCTGACCCCAGGTATTTTACATGAATTCTTTTTAAAAAAAAAAAATTTGGGATTTTATTATTCCCTTGAGTGATACATGGGCATCGGATCTGATGACAACACAATAATGGCACACTTGGTTCGCTGAAGAGCTGGAGTTTCACAGCACAGTGAGTATACGGACACCTCTTCCGAAAGCCTGCCGCCAGAATCGATTATCACAAATCAGAAACCCCAATCTGGTGCGGAAAATATTCTCGAAAAGATTTGCAAGCATCAGGCAAGACAGCTTTGTTCAGAAGAGTGGCCAAGAAATTTTTTCTTCCTAACTTGCAAATTGTATAAGACAGCAAGAGAGGCAAAGAGGAGGAGTGAAAAAGTTAAAATTTTTTTCTTTCTTCATGTTATTAGCCCATGAAATAGGGTTTCACTTCAAAATATGTGCTTGCTATTGTTTCACTAGAGAAGTGAAAACAATTATAAAATATGAAGCCTTTCCAGAATTCTTTCGGATCGTCAGAAACAGGAAGATATCCTAATTTCCCATGAAATGCCAGTGTCAGCATAACACATTAGTACCAGGCAGTGCCATGCCGTTATGCACTTCCTGGGCCTCTCACTAAAATATTTTTTTAAAAAGACATTCAGAATGCTTCTGGTGCCAAGAAGGTGCTGCCTGGATGCTTCATGATGATGATGAACAGCGTTCTAAGTGCATGTACTGAGCTTAAGAAACATAACACCACGGCACGTAAAATCCTGTGCCAGGTCTCACACCGCTGCCAAATCACATCCGCCCCTATCTCTCTGGACGATCCTTCCCCAAAATCTAGGCCTGGCATCTTGCCCTGAAAGTCAGCCAACTGGACATTAGCAGACCAGGACAGAGAGGGAAATCCAGATATGTTCTCCTATAAATCTCAGCTGAAGCCAAACCCTGATGGTCTGTGTGTTTGTGGGCAGTGAAGCAGGGTGCAGCAGGGTGTAAGTGGAATCTGCAGACAACGAAGAAAAAAATCACCCCCAAATTCAGTTCTGCTTTTCAAGGCACTGATGAACGGGGCAAATAGCTAGCAACTCTTATTCTCAGAGTCTTTCCCATCTTACTAGTTTACTTTCTGGGTGATCTTGCCTGCTCATCAGGGGTGAAATGGCCAAAATATGGGTACTCATGTAGAGCTGGAAAAGCAGAAAGGACTGAGGAGTTCCCAAACTAGCAAAAGAATCCCCATATAATTAAGAGTTAACTATATAGTACTGACTTCTTTTGTAATGACCCTTGAACTAGCTTCTACTATGTTAAGGGCATAAGCCAGCTTCAAATGAAATTTTTATCCAGAGGTTCAAATTAATATTTAAGTGCTTCAGGTTAAATACCTTCACCCTTAAATAAGACACTGTTTATTTAAAAGTCAGATACTATACACATCCATGTAAGTAAATGCTCAGAATAAGGCCCAGCAGGCCACATGCCAAATAGCTAACAGGAGGCACACTGGGTATGGATGGTGGACTAGGGGAGGGAGGAAAAGGGGGTACTTTAAACAACATTTCTGTTTAAATGTTAAAATGAGTATAGGGATGTTCCTTAATTTAGGATTGGATAACATTTTGATAAATCCACTGTAATTTGGAAATATCATACATTGAAAAGCACTTTGAGGGGCTGGAGCAGTAGCTCAGTGGTTATGACACTTGCCTGGCATGAGCAAGGACACGGGTTTGAACCCCAGTACCACGTACACAACAAAGTATTGGAGAAGCAAAGACTAGATTAAAAAATAAATAAAAATTGATTCTCTCTCACTCACTTTCCCTCTCTCTCTTAAAAAAGAAAAAAAAAGCAGATTGAGGGCTGGAGTGGTGACTCTGTGGTTATGGTGCTTGCCGGGCATGTGCAAGGACCCAGCTTCAAACCCCAGCACCACATACACAACTAAGTGTCAGAGCATCGAAAAACAGATGAAAAACTAAATAAAATTGATTCTCTCTTTCTCTTCCTCTCTCACTGTCCCTCTCTCTCTTAAAAAAAAAATGCATTGAACACTTCCCATCTGCTGAGCATCCTAGCTCAGCGATACAGTGCACTGCAGAGTGGTTGTTTACCCTCCTGATTGTGCGGCTGAGTGGGAGCTGTGGCTCCCTGCCTCTGTCCAGCATCCAGAGATGATCAGACTACATGTCACTGGCCCAGGAAAAAATCCAAATTTAAAATTCCAAACACGGTTTGAATAGAATGCAGATTCCTTTCACACCATCGTAAAGTTGAAAAATAGTAAGTTGGATACTTTCTGTAAATTATACCATTATGTGATGCACCCCCCACCCCGGAGCTGAGAATGGAACCCAGGGCCTCACACTTGCTGGGCAAACACTCTACCACTGTGTTCTACCCTTAGTCCTATGAAATTCTTATATGAAGAATGCTTCTAAATTATTTCCTGTAAAAGTAATCTTGAAAGGTATATAGGCTTTCCTCCTTTCTGCAGATGAAGAATTGTGACAGAAAAATGAGAAGTATCTTTTCAAGCTCTTAGGACAAGGCTGGAGTGGTGGCTCAAATGTTGCAGTGCTTGCCTGGCATGCGTGAGGATGCGAGTTCAAACCCCAGCACCACATACTCGACAAAATGTTGAAGCAACAAAGCCATATGGAAAACTGAATAAAATTGATTCTCTCTTTCTCTCACTGACCCTCTCTCTCTCTTTAAAAAAAAAAAGAAAAAAGAAAAGATTTTAGAATAGTACATAGCAAAGCGTGGAAAATCTTGTTATGAATTTAGAATTTCACTGACGTATTCCTTTCTGATCTGATTCACAACCGTAGTGTACATAAATCTTTTGTTTCCTAAATGTTATGGAATCTTTTTTTTTTTAAAGAGAGGACAGTGAGAGAGAGAGAGAATCAATTTATTTTCTTTTAATTTTTTTAGTTTTTCACATGGCCTTCATTGCTCTGACACTTAGTTGTGTATGTGGGTGCTGGGGTTTGAACCCATGTACTTGTGCAAGCTGGGCAAGCGCTGTAACCAACAAGCCATTGCTCCAGCCCCCTAAAAGTTATGGAATCTTAAAGTAAAATTTCTTCGCTAGTCTAGACTGGGTTCAGATGAATAGGGTCGCGGGTTCTTCCTTTCTTCCAGGGTCTTCTGGGAAGGTTTCCCTATGGATTCCTTAGGGTTCATCCACCAGAGACTTAGTTATGGTAGTTATCTGAGCAACCACAGGATGGTGTTTGGGACTGGGGTAAGTGTTCTCAGTCACTTCCGGTGGATAACATAAGGTGGGAGTACACTGGGAAATGCCCGCTGTGTGGAAATTTAGAGAAAACCTGTTGATCCAGGAGCTGTGGTACATACTTGTAGTCCCAGCAGCTCAGGAGGCTAAGACAGGAGGATGTCAAGTTTGAGTCCAGCCTTAGCAACTTATCGAGATCCCAAGCAATTTAGCAAGATCCTGTCTCAAAGCAAAAAATAAAAAAGGGCTGTGGATGATGTAGCTCAGTGGTACAGCACCCCTACCTTCAACCCCCCATGACAAAAATAAAAGAAAGAAAAAAGAATATTTGTTGACTTATTTGGGGGGTTGCAAATTGATATATCTCATTTCTTGACAATGTGGACATTGCTTCTTCTCTCTTTTATCCAACTCAAACCTCATAAATTCAGAGAGAGGCCAACAACACTTATAAAGTTGGAGGAAATTGAATTGTTTTCCCCTCAACCAAGCAGTCTATATTTGCTTTTTCTTACAAATTAGGATTTGGGAAAATATAGCTAATTATAATATGCAAAAAAGATTATGCCAGTCAAATAGAAAAGATACATTATTTTTCTTCTCCCCCACTTCTCTATTGGAGAAGGGGAGAAAGTCTCAGTGGAGAGAGTCCTTGACAGGTACAGTATAACTTATCAGGCCTTAAAGTAACTAGCTGAGGTTAGTCTTAGTTCAGATGTGTCAGAGCTGTCAGAGACCAGCTCTGAAATCTGTAAGACATTACAGGCTGAAAACCCAGCTAGGTCGGAGGATGGTCTCCTTGGGAATTCAGCACACACACACACACACACACACACACACACACACACGTGCGCGCGACCCTGGCGTGTCTCCATTATTTGGCCTGACCCTTGGTAATACTTGGAGTTTCTTTTTTCTGTTGTTGTTGCAGGATTACTAAATTTGCTGGGTTTTTGTTCTTTGGCTCCTGAAACTGGCCCATCGCACTTTTGGGACCATTCTTCAAGGCGTGGAGAGAGGCGTGGGCACCTCTGTGGACAGTCAATCCCTCCAGGCAGCTGGAGTGTTAGAGCCCAGCCGGCAGAGCCAACAGGACCCTGCATGTCAAAGGCAGAGCGTGACTGTGACCCAAGATGATGTTTTCAGTCCTTCAGGTTGTCAGAGCTGCTGTGAGGCTGTCAGTGTGAGCAAGCCAATGGGGACTAAGGAACTTTCTGGAATGTGGCTTCCTTTTCTATCCTGTTCACCCCAAGGTGAGAAAGAATGACCTCCCCTCACTCAAAGAGGCAAAATAAAGTACTGCGGTAGAAAGAATTGGAATTTAGAATTGGAAACTGGCACCAGTTTACCAGTGGCATTCAGTAATGCGCTTAATCTCCTTGACCCTTGTTTTCCTATACGTAGAAGGTTGACAATGGTAATGCTTCACTTATAAGGTTGCTGTGAGGATCAAGTGAGATAACGTAGAGACGTTGTGGTTTATCAAGTGAAATTCCAGTGTTATTAATAGAAGCTTCAGGGTGATCTCCAAATTGGCATAAACTGGGCAATAACTTGGGATTTGTATTGCTAGTAGGTTACTCTGAGGACTTCAGTCAAGGTGAAAAGATAGAAAAAAATTCAGACTGCAACAGAAGACAGCAGAGAGTCTCCCAGGGGGCAGCCCCTGGCTTTGCTAGGTGGTGCATACTGTCGGAACCTGCAAAGCGGTAGTCTAACAAATCAAGAAATGCTCACCTGTGTAATCCAGCCTTGTGGGGTGGTGAGGAGGGAGGCTGGGGTTTCCCTGGACTAAGGCTCAATAAAGAATTTTTATCTTAAAAAAAAAGAAAGAAAAATCCTATGGTGTGACATGATGGCTTTATTTCCTGCCTGTATAGTCTTGGCTATCTTGTAATTGTTCCATTTTTAACTAACATCCCAGTTCATATAATTTCTTAAAGAATTTTTTTAATTGATTCTTTTTTTTAGGTGTGCAAAACATAAGATTCTACAATGGCATAATTATAAAAGCATGGAGTTTAACTTGTTCTCATTCAATCTCTAGTTTTTCCCCTTCCCCTGTCTTCCACACACCCCATTTTTTTTATTACCTATGTGACAATAGGATATGCACTGACACACTTCTAAAAGCTTGGAGTGTACCTTGT
This sequence comes from Aplodontia rufa, assembly GCA_004027875.1. Lineage (NCBI taxonomy): Eukaryota > Metazoa > Chordata > Mammalia > Rodentia > Aplodontiidae > Aplodontia > Aplodontia rufa. The sequence goes on from PVKS010049903.1 coordinate 7,301, forward strand.
TTTAATTCAGTTCCCAGTATTTCCCCTTCCCCTCCCGCCATACTTGTTAGATGAACTTGATAATAGGATAAACATGGACATTTTTATAAAAGCATGCTGTATAACTTATTCCCAAGTATTTCCTCTCCCTCCTCCCATCCCGGTTCTCTTCCCTCTACTCTACTGGTCTTTCTGTTTTTTACTAATAGTTTTAATTTCGTGACTTGCTGATATCCGTGTTGATGAGATTCACTATGATAGGTTCATAGAATTTCTCTTAGAGAGGATGCCCGCATTGCAAGAGGTCATGTTTTTGTTTTTTAAATTTAAAATCAAATAATGTTTCTCTCTCCTATTTCTGTCTTCTCTCATTCCCCAACTCCATCTTATTGTTGGCCATTTTATTCTTTTTTTATCCAAAGTCAAATTTAAGATTCTAAAGTGCTGCTTCCAGGCTGACCTCTGAGAACTCACTGCTGGTTTTGTAGGGAACACAGCAAAGGTAAAAGTGGAAAGAACTTGCTCACATTTAATCTTGGTTTATTTTCCATGGAGTTCCACTGTGGTTTGTGTTTTGAATATCGTCAGTTACACAAGTCCTATGAAGTGAGAAAAAATTCTTGTTTGTGCCTAAGGTATACATTTTGCAGTTTAAGATGAATTTTTTCCTTCATCCTTTTTGGTTGAACGTACTCTTTTGGTAACATCTACAGGTTATGGGGGCTGGAGTGGTAGCTCAGTGGTTGGAGCACTTGCCTGGCGAACATGAGGATCCAGGTTCAAACCCCAGCACCGTGTACACACCTAAGTGTTGGAGAAACGAAGGCCAGATGAAAAAATAAATAAAACTGATTCTCTGTCTCTCTCTCATTCTCTCTTTAAAAAAAAAAACCCCTACAGGTTATGGAGGATAAACAAAAACAATTTGCTTTACTTTTAAAATTAAGGCTGGAGTGGCGGGTCAGCGGTAGAGCACTTGCCTGGCATGTACAAGGACCCAGTTTTGAACCCCAGCACCACATACATAACTGTCAGAAAAACAAAAAGCATATAAACAAATAAATAAAATTGACTCGTTCTCTTGCTCTCTAAAACAAAAAAAGAAAAGAAAAGAAAAGAAAAAGGGGAAAATTACAATTTAATAGGGAACAATAAATATTTGCTAAAGGAAAGAATGAATAAAAAAAATGATATTAGTCCAGAACTGACTTTTCATAGAGAAGAGGCAAATATGGAAAAGCACCCAGGTGGAGTTGTGTGGGGTGTGGCTTCTAAGGGGTAGGAATGAATGTCACACAGTGAGCCAGTCCTGATTGATGCCTGTTGTAACAGAGTCCTCTTTTCATGTGCCCTGTTTGGATGGTAAATTCTGTAGTCAAGCTGAGTCTGAAAGGGGTGTGGAAAGAGCCAGCCTCCCTGAATGCAAAGGCCTGCACCAGGAAGTAGTATTATTTTATGAAAACTAGGATGGCTCCATTCTGTGTGAGGACACAGCCTCTGGCCTGCCCTATAGAATGCATCCAGGGATCTTCTGTATTCTGAGAGCTTCCCAGGAATTCTTCTGGGTTTGGTGAGTACATAAGATTGGCCAGGCAGTTGGGATTTTGGCTTTTCTTCCTTTCCCTCAAAAGCACACCAGGGTCAGAATGTCTCAGGTGCTGGTTTGGGGTTTGAAAAATACAGACTGTACTGATGTGTGTAAAGTTGTCACCCAAAAAAACAGAATCCGTGCCTTACTATGAATTAGTTTTGATACTTTGGCTGCTTTTTCTATGTGTATAAAATCACTTCTTTATTAAAAAAAATTGCAAATAGCATTAATCATAGTGCTGTTGTAGGGACATAGATGTTTGGCAAAGTGATGGGAAACCACGTTACAAACATGAAATTCCATGTGAATGTTCAACTGCTGGCATGGGGCATGTGCCAGGTATAGCTGAAAAGTCAGGTTATTATTCTGAAGCCAAATTTCCTTATAAATGAACTTGCTTCCTATTTAACTCCTGGGTCAAAAGAGCTTGAATTCTTTTGAAAACTCAGCAGAAGATACAAGTCCCTGGATACCAGAGAGGCCAGGTGTTTTCCACAGTGGAATCCCCAGCTGGGAAACTTCCTTCCACTGTGGTTCTGCCAAAGCTCTAGGTGAATGACCTTCAGGAAGGCATCTTGGAGCTCTGACTTTGCCCCCACTGGCATGTCCAATGAGGGGAGGAGGGAAGAGAGAAAATTTTATTGTTATCCATGTGTTGATGGTCGTTATAAAAATCCTATGTCTTGTTGAGGTAGGAAATGACCTATTGTGTTCTTTATCCTGACCTGTAAGATAGCCTATAGTGGTGATTTCTATTTAAAAAAAAAAACAAACAAACTGGGGGACAGGGAGCCTTAGGGGAGTATGGAAAATGCTTCTAATGAAGAATCTTTGTACTTAATTTAAATTTTAAAAATTATGTATATTTAAGATATACAACATGATGTTTTGATATACGTGTACATAGTCTAATAGTTACTTCAGGCAAGCCAACTAATATATCCACCATCAGTTACCTTTTTTAAAAAAGTAATTTAATTTTAGACCTGAAAGACCTTGTGCATTCAAGTTTCTTTTTGTCATTTGAAAAAACTGAGTTCCAAAAAATTGTGTACCTGAGGGAAGCCAATTAGTCAGGGAAGGCTAGGACTGGAACCAGAGGCCTTGAATCTCTTCTCAGAGCCCTCCACCACAGGATGTGAAATGGGCTCTTGGTAGCCTCTGTTGATTTTTTCCTGGTTGTGGCTGGTGAGACCAACAGGCTTAGTCTAGGTTTGATTGACTTCCAGTTTCTCTCACCAAACAATGGCTCCTATGGACTGTTGGGGGCGCTGCAGACTGTAGTTTGTGAAGTCTGGGGTAGGAGATGGGATTTGAAGTAGCAAGTAGTGATCAGAAACAGTGCCCCTGAGTGTGCTGGAGCCAAAAGAACAAGGAAGGGCTGGCACTGTGGTGCATATCTGTCTGTAATCTCAGCAACTCAGGAGGCTGAGGCAGGAGGATCACAAGTTAGAGGCCAGCCTGGGCAATTTAGTGAGACCTTGTCTAGAAAGAGGGGGGGGGGGAGAGGAAGGAAGGAAGGAAGGAAGGAAGAACAAGGACTAGATGAAACTGACAAGTTTATTGGAAAAATCCCATGTCTCCCTTTCCTTTCTAGATGTCGGTATGGTACCTCTCACTCATTTATGATGCTGGTAGAAAGAAAACCAGAGCTGGCCATCCCTAAATCCTTTACAAGGGCCCCTCTTAAATTCTCTGTTTGCAGATGTAAATGCTAAAGGTCACCAGGGTATAAAGCACCCTTCTTGCTCCAGCCACTACCTCACCTCCAGGAACCCAATGTGATTCTGAGGAAAGTGTTTCCAGAGACCTCTAGAAAACCAAGGGAAGAACTTGTACCCACCCTCCACCCATCCTCACCCGGCTGCCTGGAGCTTCGGAGTGGCTTCCAGCTCCCTGTGCCTAAGGAGCACTGCACTTTGGGGTTCTGGAGAGGCCTCTTTTCCCGCGCTGGTTGCTAAGGCCAGCGCTGCCTCCAGGTCTGTTATCAGGAGGAGGACAGTTTAAACAGGCCTTATCGCTGTGTATTCAATCAAGGTTTATGAGGGCTGATAAAGATGTCACCTAGCTGCTTCGTGTGTTCATTAAAACTCTATTCCCTGGTGGGATGGAAATGCAGAGATGTTTGTCTTAAAAATGTTTTAATGAAATTTTTGGAATCAATACAAGTTGTTCTTTTGTTCAGGGTGGCACTTGCCGAGAAGCCCTCTGCATGGTCAAGCCCGTTTCTGCTGCAGGAAGGGTGAGGACTGTTCCTAGGCAATTCTCCTGAGAGCAGGACACTAGGCCTCTGGTTTTGCTGGCAATACAACTCCATCTTTAATATTGTAGGTTATCATAATTGCTTATTTAATAATTCAATGAACATCACTACTCTTGGCTTAGGTGCAGCAATAAGCTATTGTGTGCTTTTAATTTTGTGTCCTTTTATATTACTAGATCATTATAACAGACAGATATTTGCTTTAGTCTTTAATTTTAATAGGAGGTTTCTAACTAAATGTGTTGAATAGTCTCCCTTTCTATGTGTTTCTTCTGTTAGAAAGAGAAGCAGAATCACCAGATCGACTTTATTAACTCGTGTGTGTGTGTGTGTGTGTGTGTGTGTGTGTGTGTGTGTTTAGAGCTTCAGGGAACACAAGCCAACCCTGCTCTGTAAGGGTCACTGCTGCTTCATAGAGATCTAAAGTTGGCCTACAGCTTGCACATAGAATATCTCAGTGGCTCATTTAATAGAATTTGTGTTTACTACTACTTAAGGCACAGCTCAGAATATAGGGTAAGAAATGATTTAGCTTTACAGGGTCTTCCCCTCCCTCCAGTTCAAAAGGTACCATTGCTTGACAGCTTATCTGCTCTCCTGCTAAATGCTCCTTGAGCATCCAGGAGACTTGTTGGCTGTTAGGATACCCGT
>PVKS010049904.1:0-11776 GCA_004027875.1 Aplodontia rufa
TTAATTTTGTTCTCTACTAAAAGATTACTGAGAAAGTCAGTTAATTTTAGTGACATATTTATTTTTCCTTATGTTTTCATTTAAAACACTAGCCAGCCAGCCATGTATAGAGGATCAAATGCAGCTTTTGAGTGCATGGTCTTGGTTGGAATTCCATATTCCCATGCCATATTATCTCCATTAGATCAGATTGGGATGGGCCCCTCTTTTGTGCTGTGGGCTTTAAAGATCCCTTCTTCTTTGCTCTTTCCCTGGGGTCTCCCCCCGTGATGGGTACGCTGGGGCCTGGAAGGTGATAAGCTTGCTTGGCCACTGCCCCCTCATCTTGCCCTCTCATTCCAATCAAGAGCATGTTGCAGGAGTGCAGAACTGGCCAAATGGCCCTGAGCCCAATTTCAGGTCTGTGAAGGTCATTCCCAGACACCAGTCCCCAAGGCTAATGTGGGCTCCTGGTGAATTGAGGCATAAGCTATGTAGGGAAGATGGAGAAGTTTGAAATGTGAGCTCAGCCCCTTGTGATGTGAGGGATGGTATTAGGGGTTAGAAGAACAAGTTTGTATCACCTGTTATTTAACCCCAGACTTCCAAATATGAGAGCACATTTGTTATCAAAAGAGGAAAATTCATACGTTCTGTTCAGTTTGTTAGAATGATTTATATTTTTTACACATGTAAGCATATGGTAGATGTTCCTCCATATCTAATTTTATTAATATTATTTTATTGTCACTCAATAAGTATGCATATATATGGGTACAACGTGATCATTGTATATTATATATATTATGTAATACTCCATTCTGGGTAATCAGCATATTTATTGTCTCTTATATTTATCATTTTCCTGTGGTGAAAAAAATTTTTAAAAACAGTCTTCTCGGGGCTGGAGTGGTGTGGCTCAGCAGTTATGACACTTTTTCTGGCATGTATGAGGATGAGGATGTGGGTTCAAAACCAAGGACCTTGTACACAACAAAGTGTCAGAGCAGTGAAATCCACATGAAAAACTAAGTAAAATTAAGTCCCTCTTTTTCTCTCTTTGTCCCTGTCCTTCTTTCTCTTAAAAAAAAAAAAAACTCTTCCGGCTATTTTTTTTCTTTAAGAGAGAAGGACAGTGAGAGACAGAGAGAAACAGACAGAGATAATAAATTTTTATTGAGTTTTTCACGTGGCTTTCATTGCTCTGACACTTAGTTGTGTACGTGGGTGCTGGGATTTGAAACCGTGTACCCATGCATGCCAGGCAAACACCAAAACTGCCAAGCCACCGCTCCAGCCCCACTCTTCTGGCTATTTTGAAATACACAATCTATTCTTGTTCACCACAGTCACCTTATTATATAATAGGTCATTAACCCTTATTTCTCCTATCCACTAGAACGAGGTACCCATTGATCCAACTCTCCCATTATTCCTGGCTCCCTTCCCTTCCTAGTCTCTGGTAGCTACTATTCTATTCTACCTTATATGATCAGATTTTTTCAGACTACATGTAAAACTGAAATCATATGTCATTTGTCTGTGTCTGGCTTATATACCTTAGCATGAGTCTTCTAGGTCCATCCAAGTTATATCAATCATTTATGATGTTACGCCAGGGCCTACCCTATCAGGAGAGTCCTGCCTCATCTTGTGATTTAAAAGGATTTCCTAATCTCTACAAAATACCATCTATAAAATACATATAATAATATCTATTGCTTACTTGCATTAAAATGTATAATATCCAGAACAACACGCACTAAGCTGGTTAGTAAATAAAATTTACAAACTTTCTATTCCAGATTGATATAAGAGGAGGGGAAAAACACAAAACCAAATGAAAATACACCGTACTTGGATTTTAATAATACTAAATCTCAACCACTCAGCATATAACATTTACTTTAAAAAAAAACAAAAACAAAAAACCATTTTGACTGTTTAAAAGCAAAATCAGCCTGGCCAGTCACAAAGCACTGACTCATTCCTGTCTTTGCCACTATGGTTGTGATGGCAGAGAACTTGGATGAGAATAGGAGTCAATCCCCAAGTTCACACAGTAAAGGGAGCCCTTCTAAATGTGTTTAAATGCTGCTGAATCACTCCTTTGAAGAATCAAACCACCATAAGCTTTCTCATTCAACCTACACAACTCTCCCTCTGCCTACCCAAACTCTTCCTCAAAGGTATCACTTGTATTGTGAGTCAGTTATATAAGATGTGTATCTTAAAGTATTTGAAACTAGGAGCTGTATTATTTGCCCTGTGCTCCTGGGTCTTCTACTTCTTAGAAACTGTTTGCTTAGCAAGGGCATTTTTCTCAAATTCTCCCAAGCTGTGAACATAATCTTATATCCAGAACACTTTATATTATCCAAAGTTGCATATTAGAAAAATATATATTTCTCCCTGGATACTTGTGCTGTATAAACAATGCAAGTCTTTCTCCTAGAAAACTACATAAATTTTATATATTTTTATATCAAAGTGCTCACTCTTAATTTAATCAAAGTTGATAAATGAGTAGAGAAACAGGAGCTGAAACCCTAAAGATTAATATATTTAGCCTCTCGAAGTGCCATATGCATATTTACACTTCACAATTAAATGACATAGAGGGAGACGTGCAATATCCTGAAGAAATCCTGACAGCTTTATTAATTCTGCCTACAGCTCACAGGGTTGTTGGTCACAGGGGAATGTTTACTGGATTTCTTGCCTGTAAAAAGAGTTACTTTTGGAATAGAAATTAATCACCATGACCGCAAAGGTGAGGATTTGAATTTTTTGCTTTAAATGTTCACAATACGTAAATTAAGCAGTCATTCCCAACCAAAAATTCTTCTGAGCAGTATACGCTTTGTTCAGGACCCAATTTTGTGTACTGTTAGAAAACATTTTCTCAGCTTTCCAAATATGCTTTTGGGATGGCAGCCGAGCATCCCTCAGACATCATTCTTCCCTGAATAGCGTGCATATTCCACGCAGGAGCAGGCAATGCTTAAAAATTATGAATCTGAAAATAGTGTTCCTCCATAAAAAACTGGGGAGATAGATCTGATAATGCCTGCTTCCTAATGATAATGAGGATAGTAAATAATTTTAAGGCCTTTGCAGCATGTTAAAAAAAAGTCTCTCATCTATCTTCCCCATATAATAAATCCACATTATGCTTATGCCAGCAAAAGTGATGTAATTTCTATTCTATTGGGGTGTGTTTTCAGAAAGGAAAACAAGATGCTGTCTTTTCACCATTCCCGGGTTAGCACACAAAGGACGGAGTGTTGCTTGTCAGATGAATCCTAATTGGCTTGACAGGGCTGAATTTTATGGCTTCACTTCATCTGCACATGAAGACCCAGGCATTAATATGCAGGGAAGTAAAACATGATATAAAGTTCATAGTGCAGGAGGAAAGGAAGAACACTGGCACATCAGTCAAATATGATCATTCTAGGACCTGTCAAGAGAAAAGTTTCAGGAAAACTCAGCCTGCATGGGAGGCCCAAGGGGTTACCACAACCAAGCCCTACACAAGACACACGCTGGGAAATCCTTTGACAAATGTACTAAAGAAAATGAGATTTTATGCATCAGAGTCCCATTCATAAATCATTCTGAGGGGTGCCCAACTGTGTGTGTGTGTGAAAGTGAAATTTAACTCTCTTCCAGAGCCAAATGCATCAAATCAGTTTCTGAAGTCTGCAAAGCAAGTGATACTTTAGTCACAAATGCCAAGTAGTTTATTTCGTCTATTCAGTTTAATGCAATGTTAATTTGGTTCCTAAAAGTGGCCATTTCTACTCAATATAAACTGGAGCACTCAACTGGTTTGCACGCATGCTTATGTTGGGCTGTCGTACTGCAAGATGATTCAGAAGCCCATCCACAGAGTGGGCCTTTGCTATGTACAAGGCTCAGGGAATAATGCTTAAAGTGTCAGTTTTGTGGGGTCAATTATTTTATTTGTTTCTTTTCACAATTTAGGAACCCAAGCTTTGGAATGATTGAGCAAGTTGCTGGAAGTCACGTAGCTAGTAACCCTGACTATGTGGCCCAAGAGGTTGAACTCCTAAGCATAAGCTGTGTGGTGAGAGCTGAGAGAAGGCTGCCAGCACAGGTCACATTTGGGACTTTGTGGTTTATCTTCTTGGGGCTACTGGATCATCTGCTTGGATGTGTGACTTTGCACTGACCCAGAACCTCACTGACTGACTCTGTTCTTTTTACCATTCTCATGCTGCAAATGGAAGCATGAAGGCCCATTAATTTTGTGCAGTCCAGCCAGGGCTGTTGGAGCAGAAGACAGGTCTCCAGCTCCCATACCAGCCCTCTGTCACCTAGATAAGCTAGAATGCACACACACACACTGCACCAGCTCCAATTTCATGTCAGGATCCTTTATCCATGAATTAGTTTCATTTGCTGCACTGCGAAACCTTGCCAGAGGGCCTCTCTCTTCCCTGTCTTGCTATAATCTCTCTCAGGCATGTTGCCCTTTGTACCTTTATTCTTTCATCTCGGAATGCTTCCAGAAAGTACAGGCACAAAGCCCCCTTTTAAAACACAATTTCTTGGGTTCTAAGAATGACTAGCATGAAGGGTAGTGATTGATTAGGACAAAAGAGATGATGCTCAAGTGCCGATTTGCAACTCTTGAACGTGAGGGGGGATAATGACCCCATTAGTGTAGCCAGCAGGCCATTATTACCATAATCAAAGTGTGCAGAGGTGTCCTGCCATTCATTTGGACTTTAACAGAGGCAGAATGTGAAGCTGACACTAAGGGATGAGGCAAATGATCAAGGATGAGCTGCACTGGTAAGATACCATTCTCACTTAGGGGATTCCAGATGGCATTGCCATGCCCGGGGTGGGGGCTTTATTTATGACTCTTTCTTAGCCTGGGTGGGGAAGAAATGACTTTGTGACTCAAAATGTGAGGGATGCTGAATGGTATTTATCACAGTCTTTGTCAGAAAACTTACAGTCCCAAGTGATGAATTGGCATGTTCCCAAGTAAAGCACCTTAAGCATGAAGGCTCCCTGGGTCTTCTAGCAGCACCACTTATGGGCGAGAAGAGTCATCTGGGATCTTGTATGAAGCCTTTTATTGACCTTCCATGTGAAATGCAAACCCTATCAAGAAAAGGAACTGTTGAACCCCAAATTCTTACCCAATGATATTAGGTACAAATTTAAATACTCATGTTTTGAGTGTGTGCTTACCCATGCACACAGTCAAACCACAGAGAAGTGCACAAAACTTTAGAGAGGAACTCCAGAATAATAAAGAATGCAGATAAAACAAAAAGGGTACCTGGGTAAGTCTTGAGTTTTCTGTCTGTTTTTTGGTTTTTGAGTAATCTCACAAAATCTTACTGGAGATGGTTGGAGGTGATGAGCCAGTTTCCTTCTTGGGTGAGATATGGTCTCATTCTAGTCCAACCCACAGGAGCCTGGGCTCTCTGAGAACCTAAATTTAGCATGGTCATTCGTCCTTGGTGTTAATATTGATTTCTCAGATATCTGATTGTTTAGTGTCCCCCAAGGAAACTTGGCAGAACTGATTCTCTGCTTTCCACACTATGTGCTTCAGAAGGATCAGTGGTCCTCAATTTGAGAGTCTTGGCACCCAAACTTGATAGTGGCCGTGGTGATCAATGTGAGTGTGGAGATTTGAACAACACTTCATTTACTCCAAGACTTTCAACTGGAGGACTCTATGTTGTTCCATAGGAAAGGGCCCAGTTAGTCTTGTTACATCTAAGAAGCCGGACAATTTACATGATTAATATGAACACAATTTGTTACTCAACTCAGAAGTTTCTCATCAACAACTATTAACTCAGATATTTCCCAAATTTCTACTACTATGGCATCTAGGGAATGAAAACATCTTCTTTTTGCCTATGGGAAAATGAATTAATGAAAAGAACAGTGATTAGTAATGTCAAGAGTTGGCTTAACACCTATTGTGTAAAACACTTTTTATAACTTATTACAATCCATCAATAATACAACATTAAAGACATTATTATTCACATTTCACAGAAAAAGAAATTGGGTAGGTAATAACTAGGCTAAGGCACTGGGGACTAGATGTTATGAAGCTGGGTATTATCACACCCCTTCAATAGGGCTTTGGGTACATTTGTTTTTTTAAAGAAAGAAGTACAGTGACAGAGAGTGAGAGACAGAGAGAGAGAATCAATTTTTATTGAGTTTTTCTCATGGCTTTCATTGCTCTGACACCTTTGTGTACGTTGTTGCTGGGGTTTGAACCTGTGTACTTGTGCATGCCAGGCAAGCACCATAACCTCTGAACCACCGCTCCAGCCTCTGCATACATTTTTCATATATAGAGTGTCACTAGCAAGCAGTGGAACCCCAAATCTTGAATAATCTTTGAAAGATTGGCCAAGGTCAGAAAGACAAGTTGATCATGAAACCATTTATTTTTGGTAAGGTATAATGGAGTGGTCATTGGATTTTTTCATAGGGACCTTTTAGTACATATCCAGTCATAGCTAATAAGAATAATACATATCATTCATAGTTTGCATAATTTTTAAACAAGAACTTCTATTCAGGTATAATCTATTGAAGGATGGCTTTATCTCACAGGACCATTGTTTTCCAAGAGCTTCATTTTGTCTTGCTTCCTCCTGGTATGGGCATTCTAGGTCATTTGTTGAATGATAAAGAGTCACTTCCCCTCCTGGAGTGCTTTTGCAAAAGATCTCTTTCATCAAATAAAAATCCTAGTCTCAACAATAAAATGCATGTTGGAATAGCTTGCTGATGTTTTTAAAGAGTATAAAATTAAAGTATACTCTAAATTTTAATTTTCATTTAGTTACTTATCTACCAAATTGGAAAACTGGACACCTTCTTATTCCAGGTTTAGTGCTATTCAAATTTAAAAATAAATGGGAATTTTTAAAATTAAATACAGTCCACATTTAGAATGCAAAATATAAACTATAAATACAAAGTAAAAACCTAGTCTCCTTTTAATCTAGCCAGTTTGAAAATCTGATTATGAGTTGCAAGTAAAAGGGGACTGGGGAATAAATTACTAATATTGCTATCATTGTTCCTTTAGTTTGTGAAATGTTTATACGTCATATGCATTAGCAACTCTAACCAAGATTTTACCTGTCATAGGAAAATGTGCTATGTGTACAATTTAATTTGTTGTATTAGCCTCATACTGAATTCATTTTATTTATGGTTTGTGATTTTATCTTTTCCACCATTCTCTTATTAATTTATTTTATACTTTTATATATACCTTTCCAAAAAATACCTCAGTCCTTAGAATGGTTATTCTTTCTAGAATAACTAGAAAGAAGCTACAGTAATCATAATGAAACTATTAGTAGATATCTTATCCAGTCTACCCATGTTTTCCTACCACTTTGAATTAGGAAACTCTGTTTGTGTTGACCCTGGAACTCTACATAGATGACAGTTTTTTTTTATTCAGGAGCATGAGGACTGGTACCTGAATATCCTCCATTTTTAACAGCCAAGGAAGAAGGAAATGTCATTGAAGAAATAGCAACCTGCTTATAGTTCCCAAGTACAGAATATCCTGGTTACAGGACAAGCACTTCAGCAGGCAACCTGCAAGTGGAACACCTGGGGAGGAGGGCTCCCTCTGCCACCCACCTGGATGCTGAGAACTCCTGAGGTAATGAGGCGGATCCCTGTATGAGCTGGGGTTGGGGGATGAAGAAATGTTAGTGCTGCTGCTTTTGCTACTTTTTGCATTCAATCACTTTTTTAGCATTCAATCATTATAGATATTTTTATATTTTTACACTTTGGAAAATTTTACATAAGGAATAGTTCCTGTCTCCTCTTAAATCTCACTCACTTTGAGGTGAGTGACAGTACAGATCATTACGATAGAGTATGATATGTCCTCTTCATGGGTTACTAGTGGAGAAATATAAAAATTATCACTGTTTCTGGGAGTGGAGACTGTAGGTAGTTTGGGTAGGGAGGACTGCATTGAAGGATTTTATGCAGGGAGGATATCTGTATTTTAGAGAGACCTCTATATTTTAATGAGTCCCAACACAGGAAACTCACCACCTGGTCAGTTATCAGATGAACTGACGCAGAAGATAAATATGCCCTCCCTCGTGGATTTTAGTATTGATGTGAATCACAATTCAGAATAATTATTTCATTTGTAAATAGCCATGAAGGAACATCTGATACATTGCACATTTTGCCCTTGCTGATTTTATGATGAAATTTGAGATGTAATCACAGGGAAAAAAAGTAACAAGAACTGAATTTCTAAAGACATTTTCAAAATGACACAACGAAAGGGGGTAATTCCTTGAAAAATATGGTCATTTGTCAAAATTTTTTAAGATGTGAAAATTTTACTCCATTTGCATGTATGTATGTGTGTATGCATGAATTCACATATATAATATGTAATATATTTATCTGGAGTCAGAACTGTAGGCAAATAATTCCATGATTTTTTTTCATATTGGGTGGTATTTTGATTTTATTACATAGCTTTTTCTCTGATAATATATTAACTTTTCTTTTTGCAGATAAGAATTTACTTGTGTCACCCAAACTATTTTCTATTGTAAGGTAAATTAAGCTATACTGGTTGGTAGTACTACCGAATATTGATATATGCTTTAACATTATTTTCAGAATTATTAAACTTATCTGAATAAAAAAATTATTAAAAATGTCAACTCACCATAAATGTATATTGAAATTATCATAGGAAGGTGTGTGAGTCTTCCAAAGCAACTATTGTGAAATCTCTGCTTAAGTGTTGTATTTTGTCTAATGAATTCTTACCTGCCTGCCTTCCTGCCTGACTGCCTTTTTGTGCTAGGGATGGAACCCAGGGCCTCATGCATGTTAGGAGAATGCTCTACCACTGAACTGCATCCTGAGTTCTATTGGATTCCAGTGATACACCATGACAGCACTGTCACAAACTCCCATTCTCCAGCAGTATGGAATTTCAATCAGAGGGCAAATTTTGTTCTGTAACACATTCCACACATGGCCACAATTTGAACTTGTGCTTTTAAATATGCAGTATTATTTCATATTCTTCAAATACAAATAGTGAGAGAAGATGCCATGTGTAATAAGATACTATGGGGCATTCCAATGTTGCCTTGTATTTCTCCAACCCTTTTGCCCAAATATCTTTGTTCCTTTTTATACAACATATTCATAATCTTGATTTCCTCCACAGTATCATTAATTTAACAATTATTAATTTGAAAAGCTTACCCGATCATCTTTGGTAATTTACAAAGGGAATATTCTAGGGACAATATTACATTGTCAATCCTTGAAAATTATTTGCTGGGAACAAATTAATGAGGGCTTGTACCCTCATCTTTCCCTTGATCACTGAGAACTACTTTCTCAAAGTCAACTCATCATCTGTAATAACCGAGCAGATTCATCACGTGATCTTCCCTGCTGTAGGTATTTCTTCCAATTTCTTCCAGCCAGCCATTTGCATGGGTCAATTTTTAACTTGGGTGATGGGATGGTGGGGCAGAGAGGGTAACATTTCTCATGAAAATCTGTGCTATACTAGCACCAATTTAATGATCTATACGCAAAAGATAATCCCCAGCAAATGTATCAATCATATGACTTCCAAGTCAAATTTATAATGATGGAAAAGTAATTTTAGAGAACATTTCAGTTTTATCACTGTGGAAGGAGGCAGCCCAAGTAAATAGTCAACAAATTATTATTGAACCTTTACTCAGTACAAGACAAAGTAGAGAGATGGATATAAAATTGAGACTAGGCTTGTTTTTCAAAATCACTCTATTTAGTTTCATGGACAAGATTGTTCACATAGAGCAACATTTGGAGGAATTATAACAAAATACAGTAAAGAATTGCTCCAGGTCCTAGCAGATGGACCAATGAAGTGGAAAGGGAGCAGAAATGTGCAAGAGATTACTTCTACTTGATGTAATTGAACCCAGAGAATGTGATTGTGATCCGGGATTAGAACTGAACTGGATCTTAAAAGATAAGAGAGAATTTTCAGAAGTGGAGATGTTTGTATTCAGAGAGAGTAGGGAGAATGAAGATAAATTCCCAGTGAAGGTGTCACTATGAGCAACAGTTTAAAGATGAAGAAACATAAAGATGCTCATCCAGTGGTGGGTGTGATGGGCCAGCAGTGACACTGTGCTAGATGCCCTGGAAGAAAACAGGAAGGCACTGTGTCTCCACTGCTACCCACACTGCAGCTGAGAAGCTCAGAGTCACATGTGAAGTCATAGCAGATGCCACAAAATAATGAGCATACAATGTGTTAGCTTCCCAGGGTTGTCATAATAAATTACCACAAACTAGATGGCTTTGAATAAAAGACAATTGCTTTCCCTAGTTCTGGAGGTCAGAAATTCAAAATTTAAGTACCAGCAGAGACAGAGGCTCTCTGAAAGCTACAGTTAGCAATCTGTCCTTGTCTCTTGTCTCTTGCTAGGTTCTGTGGCTTTCCAGCACTTTGGGTGGCTCCTTGGTTTATAGATGGCTTACTCCAATCTTTGCCTCTTATTCTGGAGGGTCTTTCTTCTGTGTCTATGCATTATAACGTATTTTGATAAAGATGTCAGTGATGGGACTTAGAGACTACTCTGATTCCAATGTGAGTTCACTTTGAGATTAGCTAATTACATTAACAAAACCCTACCCCCAAATATGATCCCTGAAGTATCAGATGCACATGAATTTTATAAGAATATTCTTCAACTTATTGTAGCAAATCTTTCTGTGCATAAATTAAAAGTGACCAAAACAAGAGTGTTTAATTTCACAGTTTCTAACTAGATTTCCATTGAGTAACAGTGATTTTGTGAATCTTCTCTTATTTTCAATTCCGCATTATGGAGTATTTTTCCTCCAAATAGACTTTGTCTTCAATAACGATTTCTTGAGATAGGTAAATCTTCTGCTTGCTTATCTTTACAAGCCTGCTGCAGAAAGTCCTTGAATATTAAGTCTTCTTTGTTTACAACATTATTATAAACTCAGACGTTATGTAAACTCACAGTCCTAAAGACAATGAACTTGGAGGAATTGGAGGGCTTACAAATAAAATTTCATCCACTGTAGTTATTTCAGTGTGCTTAAACTTTAAATATAAAAAGAAATGCTCACCCTCTCGTAAATTGACTAAAGGTAAGAAGCATCCAACATCAACTAATATCATTATCAAGTCACACATATTCAAAAAGTAATTCTTTTCCTTAATTTCCTTTCTTGCTGAGTTAATTATAATTTGCTCACTCTGAATTGATGGCCCCTAGCAGGGCACTGATCATGTAATTTGTTA
This sequence comes from Aplodontia rufa, assembly GCA_004027875.1. NCBI lineage: Eukaryota > Metazoa > Chordata > Mammalia > Rodentia > Aplodontiidae > Aplodontia > Aplodontia rufa. The sequence goes on from PVKS010049904.1 coordinate 11,354, forward strand.
TACAAATCAAGACTTTTTTAATAGTAAAAAAAAGGGCTCAGTTACTAGTCACACTGGAAGGAAAGGTAGAAGCAAGGTACTTTCCTGAGCAAACCCAGAGGATGCTTACTGGTCAATAAACCTATAACCTGAACTCTTTTGTCCCCAGTGCTTAAGTTCCAAGTTTCAGCCAAATTGATATCCTTTCTATTAATTCCTGGGTATTATAATGATATTATATGTGCTTTTTCCACCTCTCAATCTTAAGACTTATCACACTATCTACTGTTCTTTGAAAATAACATGGTTTTTAATTATTAAAAAAGCATTTGTTGAATAATAGCTATGTGCTTTCATTGAATATTTGCACTTGAATAAGATTCAATCTTCCAGGCTAAAAGAGATGAAGTGGCTTTGAAAATCCTGTTTCTTATACCCCTCTTA
>PVKS010049905.1:0-11737 GCA_004027875.1 Aplodontia rufa
CTGAACCCACACCCTAACCCGATCCAGAACCCGAACACTAACCGAACACTAACCCTAACCCTAACCCTAATTCGAACACTAACAGTAACCCGAACCCGAACACTAACCCTAACCCAAAAACAAACCCTAACTCTAACCCGAACACTAACACTAACACTATCCCAAACCTGAACACTAACCGAACACTAACCCTAACCCTAACCCTAACCTGAACACTAACCCTAACCCGAACCCGAACACTAACAGAACACTAACCCGAACCCGAACACTAACCGAACACTAACCCAAACACTAACCGAACACTAACACAAACCCTAAATCCAAATCCATTTCCGAACCCTCACAATACCTGAACCTGCACCCTTATAATAAACAAATGAGAGCACTCACCTTAATGAAACTGGGATGCTAGAAGACACAACAGAAAATCAATGTAAATCAGAGAACTATCATGGACTATTTTGAAAACTTATATTCCAATGCATTTGAAAATTGAAAAGAAATGGTTAAATATTTAGGTATATATACTTGACCTAAATTGAACCACAAAATATAAAAAATCTAAAATATTAATAAAAATCAATGCCATTGAAACAGTAATACCATGCCTTAGAATAAAATCACAGACGAGGTGAATTCAATCCTGAATTCTATCAAATAGATCAGGAATTAACACAATACTTCTCAAATTATTCCATGAAATAGACAAGCAACAAACACTTGGAAATTCATTCTATGCAGCTAGTTATCACCATGATATCAAAGCCATAAAGGAACCCACCTATCTCACACATTTGTAATTCCAAAAATTTGGGAGGCTGAGTCAGGAGGATCACAACTTCAAGGCCAGCCACAGTAACAGGAAGATCTTGTCTCAAAATAAAATTAAAGGACTTGGTATTACAGCTAAGAGTTAAGAACCTCCTGAGTTCAATCCACAATACCACAAAAACAAAAACAGTGTAACAAAAGCCAGATAAGAGCTGTTCTTCAAGAAATAAAATGAGAGAACAATATTGATGAACATAGAAGAAAGCCTGCTCAAGACCATATAACACCCACTTGTGGGCACATTTTATTTTCTTGCAGCACCTCAGAATTTTAAATAATTTAATTTCTAACAAATTAACAAAAGTCAACATCACGTTTAATAAAAATCCCGAAGACAATACAAGTAGAAAGAACTTGCCTCAACATCACAAAGACTATATATGACAAAACTAAACCCAACATCTTGCTGCATGGGGGAAACCTGAATGCATTCTTTTGAAAAGATATACAATAGAATGATGCTGACTTTCACCACTCCTGCACCATAATGTATGTAAATTTTTGTTGGAAATTTGACAAGAGGCAGCAACAAAGGGGTTATAAATAGGAAAGAAGGAAGTCAAATTATCTGTTAGTAAATGATACGATTCTCAACTTAGAAAAATTCTGTAAATTTTCTGACAGAATACATCTAGAGTAAATAAATTCAGCAGAGTACAGAATAATTAAATTAAGACATGAAAATCAATAGCTTTTTGCTATAATATTTAGCCTGTTTAGGAATAAAAAACAGGAAATTTAGTTCAAAATGAATTAAAACACTTAGGAATACGTATAACCAACAAATAAAAGCCCTCTACAAGCAAAATTATAAAACATAGAAAAAAACTAATATTATCGATAGATTAACTAAAGCCATTGACATTACCTAAAGTAACCAAGTTAAAGCCATGTATAGATTAAATCCATAAAATTAAAGCCACCTATGGATTCAATACCATTTTCATTAAAATTCCCATGATATTATTCTTATAAATCTTAAAAATGATTTGGAATAATAAAAGACCCAGGAAAGGAAGAAATTCTTTAAACAATAAACCAGGAGACCACACAATACCTGACCTGGAATCATAATTATAAAACCAATATGGTTCTCGGGGCTGGAGTGGTGGCTCGGGGGTTACACCGCCTGCCCAGCATGCGCGAGTACACGAGTTCAAACCCCAACACCCATGTACACAACTAGGTGTCAGAGCAACGAAAGCCATGTGAAAAACTCAATCAAAATTGATTTTAAAAAAGCAATATGGTAGGGGCTGGAGCGGTGGCTCAGCGGTTTCGGCACTTGCCTGGCAAGCGCGAGGACCCGGGTTCGAACCCCAGCACCACATACACAACTAAGTGTTGGAGCAACTAGGGCCATCTGAAAATCTAAATAAAGTTGTTTCTCTCTTTCCTGTCTCTCTCACTGTCCCTCTCTCTTTAAAAAAAAAAAAAAGCAATATGGTTCTAGAAAGAAATCAAACACATAAACAAATGAAACAGAATAGAAGCTACAGAGACCTATAATGCTCTGCTTATTTAATTCTTCAAAAAGACCCCAAAACATATATTTGAGAGAAGACCTCTTTAACAAATTATGCTGAGAAAATGAAATATCCATATGTAAACATTAACCCCCAAAATAGATTGAAAGCCTGATAATAAGCTCAGGTACTTTAAAAGTGATAGCATAAAACCAAAAGGAAACATTAACAGTAGGCAATGACTTCCTCAAAAATAATCATACATCTGTCCAAATAATATCAATAACAAAACCTGGTATGGCATTAAAATAAAAAAGCTTGTGCATGGCAAAGGAAAAAATAACCTCATGAAGAGACAACATGCTGAATGAGACTATTTTTTCTCATTTACTACACTAACAAATGTGTAATTTCTAAATATATAATGAATTTTTAAAATCTCAACACAAAAATTTAAAACAACCAAATGGCCCATGAAATAATTAGTCGAAAACAGAAACTTCATTTTGTGAAACATTTCAACATCATTAGCCATCAGAAAAATGCAAACCAAAACTCTACAGAGATTTCATTTAGAATAAACATTACAATAAATTCTCTCAAGAAAGTGGGGAAAAGGGAGCCCTTACACAACACTGTAGAGAATGCAAAGTTGTATGGTCAAAAAGGAAATAATTCTGGAGATTTCCTTAGAAAACTAAATATTAAACTACCACGTGATACAGCAAATGTATGATACAACTCCTCACTATTTATGGAAAAGAATAAAAGACAGCACACAATTTAGATATATTACCACATTTTTGCCAGCACAATTCACTATATCTAAGTCATGAAATATGCCCATATGTTCATTAACAGATAAAGGGATGAGGAAAATATGGAATAAACAGAAGTTTTACTCAGCCATTAAGAAGAGAAAAGGAAGCAATTGGAGAGGACCATATTAAGTCAAATAAGTCAAACTCACAACAGTAAGTAGGGTACATTTTAACTCATATGTGGAAGCAATAGAGAAAAAAAGGAAAAGAAGGTATCTAATGAATATAAAAGATAGACTATTAAGATAAAAAAAAGAATCAGGAGAGGGGCAGGAGGAAATCCTGTGTAGTGAAGTTGATCTAAATGTTATGTGCATCTAGAAATATACCGCAATGAAACTAATTTATATAATTAAAAGACACTAATGTAACCATATTTAAAAATTCCACTGATTCCTCCTATTTTGCCTCAACTATGATTTCTATTTCAAGGTGGTAAGTCAAAGTTAAAAATCAGAGAAACCTAAAAAATTTTTTTTAAAACAAATGTACTGGATTTTCTAGAGGCCAGAAAATATGGCTTCCATTTATTTTCATGTTCAATGTATAAAGGTCAATTAAAATGATGTGGTGTGAGGGTTAAGATATGAGGTTTCCCACAATTATGTGTGCATTGACACAAGATTGTTCAAAGGTGAAATGGGTTAGATTACGAGTACTGCACAACCATCAGTGGATTAATCTGCTCATAGGGATTGCTGGGTGCTAACTGAAGATGCTAGGTTGTGGCTGGAGGAAGTACTTGTGACTGGGGCCTGCTCTGGTCACTGCTCCACTCACTGGTGAATGGAGTCTGCTCTCCGCTTCATGACTGTCCTGTTATGAGCTGATTTCCTTTGTCACACCTTTCCGTCCTGATGTTCTCACCTTGGACCAAAAGTTATGGAATCAGTAACAGGAAAAAGCTTCTGAAACCACGACCCAAAATTAACTTTTCATCCTCTAAGTTGTTCTTGTCACGTCCTTTGATCATACTGATGAAAAGCTAGCTAACATGAATGGGGTCCTGGGAATGTTACTGTCAACTAGAAAAACAAACTTGAAGGGTGTATCTGGCTTCCTGTGGGAAGCATTAATGTGAGTAACAAAGAAATAAATCTGGTTTTAAAATGGAGACACTGGCACACAAACATGGCAAAATACTTAAAACTAGTACAGCACTACCCAGCTACTAAAATAAATTCCAAATTATAATGGGAAAAAAGCATATTGAAACACTGTGGTTAGTTTCTGAGTTGATTTTCTAGGTGTAGAGAATTGCCAAAAAAGAGCCTTACCTAAACATGAATAAGAAAATGAAAAGAACTGCAAATAATCAAGATATTTTTCCTGGGCTGGAGCGGTGGCTCAGCAGTTACGGCACTTGCCTTGCATGCACGAGTACGCGGGTTCAAACTACAGCACCATGTACCCAATGAAGTGTGTAAGCAACGAAAGTCCATGAAAAACTGAATAAAATTGATTCTGTCTTTCTCTCTCTCTCTAAAAAGAAAAAGATATTTTTCCTAAGCCCATCAGAGCAATGATATCACAAGACATCCTGCCAAGTATTTGAGAATGCAGGAGCCTGTGGGAAACACAATCCACAAATCTTTGATTTCTCTCTGAAAACTACAAACCTATTAAAAATTAAACTGATATTTTTGAGCCAGTCCTGAAGTACATGTGTGAATGGGTGAGTGAAAATGTGAAATCCCCGAGGCTGGAAATGTATTGTCCCCATGATCAGGCACGCTTTACCTCAGGAATCCTCCAGGATGTCTCAAGTTAGCCCCTGGTGATGTGGAGAGCACCATCAACCACTAGAGTTCTGGAGCCCTGTTTCACATACTTTCTACAGAGGAAAAAAAATCCTTACATGCAGAGAAATACTATCAAATCCTAAGCCAAAGAGTACTTAGAGAAAACTCAGCAGAGCTGAGGGTCAGGAAAGAGGGCCACTGCATGAATCCCTGCAAATTTCCACCTCCCACCAATAAATCAAAACTGTAATGAACAAAACACTTTATATTTCAGCTAATTTGAGGAGCAAGATGATGTCTTTTTGACCACTCACCTAGGGGCCCGGAATGGATCTGTTCCCTAGTAATGCATCTGCAGGAGGGGCACGATTATATTTGAAGTTCAATGCCTGGTATCCATAGGGATATACATGGGTGAAATGCATCTATGGTAGGAAAGATACAGAAAATCTGGGAGGCTGAAAGAAGCTATCATGAAAGGAATTTGAATTCTCATGTTGAGTAGGTAATCTATGGTGACAATGTCTACTCCAGCCTTTTCTAGTTTTACACAGACCCTCACACGTCAGGCATGGGGGATACTGCTCATCAGTAATCTTGAAAACATTTAACAAATTCAATATCTCATACAATATATTTTTGCTTGCAATGTACATTTTCAATAAAAAAACACTCAAATATGTATGTACTTCAATAATGATTGTGTTGTTTGATTTTCTTTGTATTTCCTTGTGATCATCAATGTCACTTGGCCAGTTTCTACAAAATGACTTTGTGGTTTGCACCTAATAGTGTTGAATTTGCACATCCATGTGTATTTTCATGATTTTAATAAAATTAATCTTTTGGTCATTGAGTATTCACTGCTTTCCAATTCATTTCCATAATTTTTACATTTTATTTTTACCCTTGCTTTTTACTTTGTAGTGGACAGATCTTAAATTTATGTTATTATTTTGATTTCACATTATTTTTCCTACATTTTTTAAAGGATTTGTGTCTCGATTTGGACACTGCTCATTGCTAGTGTATACATTCTGCATAATTTCAGGTTGGCCATGTACCCTAGGGCCTTAATGAACTAATTTAGGTCTAATATGTTGTCAGTGTGTGAAATTTTCTTTAAAACATTATATAAAAGATAATATCATCTGCATATGCTATTTGCCCTTTGATGTATAATATTCCTATCTAATTCACTCAGAAATTTTTAGTAGAAGTCAGAAAAATATACATTTGTTTTTCCTTTTTCTGAAATTAAGTTGTGAAACAATTACGTTTTTACCATTAAATATGATGATAATGGTAGGTAGTTGATACCTCCACCTTAGTGAATTGAAAGAGAATGTTTCTTTGGTCTAAATTTGCCTTAGGTTTTACCATTAATTAGCATACAATTTGTCAAAAACTTTCCTCTTGATCAAAGTGATTGTTGGACCATTACTCTATTGTGACATTGTTGCATGTGAGAGATGTCTCACTTGCTCATGGCAACCAATCTTTCTTTTTTATGTTGTTACTTTCAGTTTTTGCTAGTGGTTGTGAATATCTTAGTCAATATTTATAATGGAACATGGCCTGCAATTTCTTTTCTTTACTTTATATATAAGACTAAGCACCTGGTCTTATACAAAGAATTGGTAAGTTTTTCTTCTGTTTTTCAGGGATCATGAATTATTGCTGGTGATTCCTTCTTAAAACTTTGGTAGAAATCGACAGTGAGGCTGTCCTGCTTCCAGGTGCCCCTCCGCCTTGTGGAGTCTCTGCTCTTCTTCCTAAATAAATCCTACTCCTTTTACTCCTCCTTCCATGGTTGTCCATGGATTTTATTCTTCAAATTCATGAGACAAGGACCCAGAAGATTGGCACCAAATTCCCAGGATAAATTTCCACCACACCAAGAGCTGCGACACCCAGCTTTTAGCTGGACAGCTGCTAACACTATTTTGCCTGCAGACACCTGCAGCCAGCCCAAATTCCCAGTTTTAACTGGGAATGGCTGCAAACGCAAGAAGCAGGCTATTTTGGCTACTGGAATCTATACTTGGCCCACACTCCATTTGCCACTGAGAGCAAAGAATCCGGCCTCATCTCAAAAACCCTGCATCAGGATGATTTCCCTTTCATTGACCAAAGTCAAGTTCACAAGCTTTGTGTGCTTGTGTCCCCGTGGCTCTCTGGCATTTGGTGACTGTATTGACCATTCCTCAGGTGATCCCAGGACCAATCAGTGGGACGGGACTGTGACCTAGCTGCAGAAGCACCAGATTAAAACTCAAGAAATTGAAAAAAAAAGGAAAAGAAATCACCAGTGAAAGTATCTTTTTAAAAATATGATTTTTGCTTAGTTTTTGTTCATTTGCTGATTTTTGGAGCTAGGATTTTGCTCACTTTTCCAAGTTGGAAAATTGAAGTACAAAATGAAGTACACAGTCCCACCTCCTCAGACACCTTGATCCCATGTCTCAATTTCTTCTATAATATCTAGGGACCCTTTTGATACTGAAGCAGTGGCAGGTGAATCAACACTTGGTGTTCCACTTCCTAGGCTATGAAGGAGAATTTTCTCTGTGGCCTCCGTCTTCTACACACAAAAATGAAGACACTACTACATGCTGGTAATTCCACATCTCATTGTGTGCCAACCTGTAATAATACGAATGTAAAAAATGTAATCCCTGCCAGGGTGATGGAACACATGTCATTCCACCTACTTGGGAGGATAATTCTGGAGGATCACAACTTTTCACTTCTTTCTCAGTAATGTAACAAGACCCTATCCCAAAATAAAATGAAATGAGATGATGATATAGCTCACTCATACCTAGGTATTATTCTCAGCACCACAGAGATGAAAATTAATTCCTGTCTTCTTTCTATGAATTCAATTTCTGCAGAAACAAGTAGGGGACTCAGGGATGATGCCAGATCTTCTGAAAACAAGCCATATACTCTAAATTTGAAGTTTTATGTTTCTGTGTTTTTCTAAAAATTATTCCAAAATATTGTGGTTTTGACTCTATAGTCCCTAGGATTGTTTTTTCATTTCACATTTGAATATTTATTTTCTTATGTATATAAACAACTGATTGGTCCTGAATCTTCCTACTTTGCAGAGCTGACTTGTAGCTTTCAATAACTTTTAGTGAATTCCTAACTTGAAATTACTCACTTTAAAAATACTTCTACCTCATACCTCATTTAGAAAAAAAGCACAAAACTGAGACAGAAAGAGAGATAAGCAGGTTTGAAAGCTATTTTGACAAAGGCAAAGGTACTGGTGAGAATCTCAGCAACACTCCAGTCCTTACAAATAGAAAACAAAGAGAAAAAAACACAGGCAGCCACAAAAACACTTCTAGACAAAAGAGTTGACAGAAATACTAGCCAAAAATTTTTCTATTCTCACTTTAGTAGGACACAGAATCTGAAATAAATCTACCAATCTCCAAGACTAAAAATAAGTATTATCAATAAATTCGTGCCAGAATCATACTTCCATGTTTTAGATCAGGGTTGTTTACTGCCAAAAAAAGAGTCACATTTAGGTCTAGAATATTTCTTAACATATAAATTATGAGACAGTCTAAAGCAAATGGAAATAGATTCCTCAGGTCACAACACATAGTTCACATGCCCAAGAAGCTGCATTTAAGGAAAGAATCAGAACATGGTTCCCAAATGTGGATCTTCACTTTACTCAATGAATGCTAACTAGATGTGACAAAATAAGATTATTTAGTACATTAACTTTGCTATAACAGAAGGTGATAATGGCATAAAACAGTATTCTCATCCAAGCTAAAGCTAAGTAATGAAAGAATCAGCCCCACATATGCATACCATAAACAAGATGCACAATACTACTATAAAACAGATTAAGTACATAAATAGAAAAAATGAATGTTGCCAGGGAACCTACGTGAAAGGAAAGAGACACATGAACTTACAGAATGATTAAAACCCAAATACACACAACTAAGTGCTGGAACAACAAAAACCAGATGAAAGACTAAATAAAATTGATTCTCTTTCTCCCTGTCTCTCACTGTCCTCTCTCTCTCTCTCTCTCTTTTTTTTTTTTTTTCAGGGCTGAGGACCAAACTCTGGGCCTTGCACCTGCTAGGCAAGCACTCTACCACCAAGCTAAATGCCCAACTCCACTGTCCCTCTCTCTTAAAACAATAACAACAACAACAAAAAAAAAATAGTACCAAACTGTATACTTTTTCACAGATACCTCAGTAAATAATTCTAAATAACTCTTTCCTTTTAATTTAAAAAAATCATGATTTACTTTTTTTTAAGAGAGGGAGAGAGTGAGAGAAAAATATAGAATCCATTTTCTTTATTTTTTCATCTTGTCTTGGCTTCACTTACAATTATGTATGTGGTACTGGGATTCGAACCCAGGTCCCAACACGTGCCAGACAAGCACTTCAACTGGTGAGCCACTGCTCCTGCACCCATGCTTTAATTTTTCTTTTTTTTTCAGGGCTGAGGACCAAACTCTGGTCCTTGCACATGCTAGGCAAGTGCTCTGCCACTGAGATAAATCCCCAACCCTTCCCCATGCTTTAATATTAATGGTAGAAGGAATCAAAGCAAAAAGTTCCAAACTGCATCCCAAAGTTAAATATATATATATATATATACACACACATATATATACTATAAATATACATCATATATATATAATATATACAAATACATGTATATATAAAATGGCCAAGAAAATGAATTAAAAGAGAAAAATTACTACCTATCAAGAGCTGGCACAGGTATATTATTAATCTATCATATTACAAAAATAATCAACAAATCACTATATAAATGAAATCCACAGGTGAATCCACGTGTAAGTAAACTGCAATCTTAAGTGCAATGGAAAGATTCACATAAATTCAATCACATCAAGGATTGTCTCAGCAACTCAGCTAGGCCCTGTCTCCAAATAAAAAGTAAAATCACCAAGGAGGTAATCAGTGGTAAGCACCCCTGAGTTCAATTTGCAGTATAAGAAAAAAAAAAAGCAAATCTTCGGTGGAAGGATTAAGCCAGTCCGCAACAGACCACAGCTCTGCCCCTGCAGAACAAACCCACGCAGAGTTGATTCTGCGATCCTCCCACCTGCCAATCACCACACGCTGGGCTGCCACAGTACAGCCCCAGAGGACTTGAGGCCTGGCTGAGAGCCCCAATGGGAAGGGGCAGGCTGTTCAGGTCTGGGTGGCTGCTGGCACTAGGGGGTGCTGCAGCGAGGAGGGCTCAGCCTGCACACTCCAGGACTACAGGGTCCTTCAGCTACTGTTCTTACCTCCTCAACCCTGGTTCCAAGGCCTCCTCCCGGGGCCCAAGAGGCCACAGTGAACTCACCAAGACTGATGCTCCAGAACCAGGCAGGCTCCCAAGGTGTCCTCAGCAACGGCAGAGCACAGCAAACAGGGACTCCTAGGCATGGTGGACGAGCCCAGTAGCTGACTGCAGGAATGGCGGCATCCGGAGACAGGCAGGCCCAAGGGGTCTGTGGAGAAACCCGGTAGCTGACTGCAGAAATGGAGGCTCCGGAGCCAAGCAGGCTCAAGGTGTCTGGGACTCCCGAGCACTGTGGAGAAGCCCAGTAGCTGACTGCAGGAATGGTGATTCCGGAGCCAGGCAGGACCAAATGCTCTGGGACTGAGCACTGTGGAGAAGACCAGTAGCTGACTGCAGGTATGGCGGCTCCAGAGCTAGGCAGGCCCAAGGAGTCTGGGATTCCCAAGCACTGTGGAGAAGCCCAGTAGATGACTGCAGGAATGGCGGCTCCGGAGCCAGACAGGCTCCCAAGGAGTCTGGGACTCCCGAGCCCTGTGGAGAAGCCCATTATCTGACTGCTGCATGGCGGGTTCTGGAGCCAGGCAGACCCAAGGAGTCCGAGACTCCTGAGCACTGTGGAGAAGCCCAGTATCTGACTGCAGGAATGGCGGCTCCAGAGCCAGGCAAGCCCCAAGGAGTCCGGGACTCCTGAGCACTTTGGAGAAGCCCAGTACCTGACTGCAGGAATGGCGGCTACGGAGCCAGGCTGGCCCTAGGTGTCCATGACTCCAGAACACTGGAGAAGCCCAGTACCTGACTGCAGCAAAGGTGGGTTCTGGAGCCAAGCAGGCCCAAGTGGTCAGGGACTCCAGAGCTCTGTGGACAAGCCTAGTAGCCGACTGCAGCAATGGCGGCTCCGGAAAATCCGGTAAGCTGACTGCACTCCCACCCCCTCTTGCTGGCTGCGCATCGGATTGGACGGTTCCCACATACGTGCAGCTGATTGGGCAGGCTTCAGGCCCTCCCCGGACTCTTTTAGCCCATTGAAACTTCTTTTGAGTGAAAAGACATGACTCCAACCCAGGAATGAATAAGGTTCCTCTATGCAGTTTTGTCTTTCTTTTTAGGCTGGAATGTGAACTCAGAATCTCAGAACCATCTACTTTAAGGCAAGATTTCCTCCCAGAAGTGAGAATTAGCCCAACCAGGAGAATATCTTCATTTAACCTTTCATATAAGTTAAATTGAATTTTAAAATTATATGTCTGTATGTTCGTGAATGGAAATAATATATGACAATTACTGTAAAATTTCATTTAACTTTTCTGCTTTCTTGTCTTGGAGGAGACACATTGAGCTTTGAACTGGGAAGCAGCCCCTAAAGCAGCAATGTCCAATAAAAATAGTTTGTGTTAGAAATAGGAAGTCTGGTGGTACACTTTCAGAGTAAAATGTTCAGCCTTATTGGATTCATTTGTAATCACTTTAGCTAAAGCCCTTTCCTTTGTTTACCTCAGTTTTAAAATTGGCCAGTCATGTGGATTGTACCCTTGTGTTCCTCTAATAAGAGTGAAGGGCACCA
>PVKS010049906.1:0-11777 GCA_004027875.1 Aplodontia rufa
CCATCACCACCACAATCACCACCATCATCACCATCACCACCACCACCACAATCACCACCACCACCATCACCATCACCACCACCATTACCATCACCCATCATCACCATCATAATGGTCCCCATAACCATCATCATTACCATTTCAGACCATCAGCACCATCACCATCACCTGCTTCATCATCATCAATACCGTCATCACCTTTATTAACAGTTAGGAAACATTTTGTGGCCTAATTTCATTCTAGAGACAGAGTAGTTGAATAGCAAAACCTCGTTCCTGGGCTACCTCCAGGTTTCCAGCACAGCTGGTTGTCATATGTAAACACACCGCTCCTTTTCCATCAGTAAGAATCCCGCTGCTGATCTCACTTTCTGAAACTGGAAATCACTCATCTCACATAGACGCCTGTCCCACAGGAGGAATACCAGACCTACAGAAGCTGCCAAGGGTGTCCCCAAGCAAGCCCGTCTTCCACTCCCTGTCCCCAGACTATTTTCCTGAAGTGAGTGTTAAGGAGTGAAATTAGGAGAACAGTGTGCTTCTTGTCGGAGTCGAATCTGTTATTCGTGGAAGTGCGCCATGAACGGCTAGTTCCAGCACAGTCTACCAGTGAGAGACTGCTGAGACCGCCAGCCTGAAGAGCGCAACACGATGATGAGGTTCGTTTAGCACTGCTTGTACTAATAATGAAGCTGCCTATTTTGTCAGATCGTTCCTCTATTGTATGACTTTCTTTTTGCCTTGCCTGTTCATGGCCAGCCTTTGCGCTGCAGACACATCAGTGGTCTTCATGCACTAGGAGTCAGTGCCCTGCCTTCAGCATTGTAGACACATCCCCACTTCCACCTGCCGTTTAGTTTACTCACGATGCCTTTGCACAAGCAGAGGTCTACAGTGCTGTGCGCTTACCTGTGCAAGTTCCTGAGTAGCTCGTGAACTTCCTCTTGCGATGGAGACCCTTCCCTCTCCAGGCGTCAGGTGCCTGTTTTCATGTCCACTGAAGGGGGCTGCACACTGAAGTAGTAATTTGTTCATTGCTGTCTGCTTCCATTGATTTCTTTCTTAGCACAACACGGAGACTTTCTCTCATTTAAGTCACCCAGGAGGCACTGATCAGCTGCCTCAGAAAGACAAGGTGGTGAGAATGGAAAAATACTGGACCTACAGAAGCTGCCAAGAGTGTCCCCACGGAAAGCCCATCTTCCGTTCCCTGTCCCCAGTACTCCACCCTGATGAACGGAGGACTCCAGGGTGGGAGCAGGGCACAGTTAAGCAGAAATCAGTGCTGTTCCCAGGGCTGGAGGGACTGAGGCCCATGACATTTCCCTCTCCAGCCCCAGCCAGGGGCACCTAGGCAGGTGGCTCTGAGCTGCTGAAGGCCACCTCCCCAGGACCAAGAATGGAGCCTCTGCAGGACTTTCCACTTTTAAGAGAAATGTCAAAGAGGCTGTGGGACAGCCAGGGGACACGATGTCCATGAGGGCTCAGGCATGTCCACAGAGACTAGAGAGGTAAGAGAGGCACCAGTGTCCTGGTACAGATGGCTCCTAGGGGCTTCATAAGCCCCTGAGCTCATGCCACCCCCTGGCCCTGAGTGGCTGTGAAAGCAATACCTCGAGTTGGGCTATGTCTCCTTCGCTCCGTGAACAGAGGGTTAGGAATAAAAATGAAGCAATATATAGAATAGAGGGAGGTCAAGATTTATAGCCTTTCTTTAAGTTTTCTTAAAGTTATTTTATTGTGGTTTAATGTGTGTGTGCGTGTGTGTTTTATTTTTATACCATATGAGTTTATAGCACAGCATAGTGCAAAGTAAAGATTTGCTGTTTTAAAAAATTAGTTCCAAATGCCTGGTAAGCCAGCTTCTTCTTCTTCTTTTTGTTTTCAACCAACAATGGAACCCAGGCCACTTAGCCACTAAATTTCATCTCCAGCCTTCTTTTTTTATCCTCCACTTTGAGACAGGGTCTCACTAAGTTGCTTAGGCCTCGCTGAGTTGTCGAGGCTGGCTTTGAACTTGCAATCCTCCTGCCTCAGCCTCCCAAGCTGTTGGAATAACAGGCGTGCACCCCTGTGCCCAGCTCTAGCTTTTTTTTTCTTTTTATTAGTAAATGCACGTGTTTAATTTATTGCCACGTTTTCCAGTATCAAATTCTGGAAAGTTTCTAATAAATTCTGAGTCTGCCTCTGGACATTTTTCTCTGTGCATTTCTCTGTTTCACCTCTGGCTTCTGATGGTTTCAGATAATTGCTGAAATTGTGCAGTCTGTTTTAGGATTAAGCCAAGAAGCTCTCCGAACATCAACTTAAACCTTTCTTGGAATTCTTGTCTGTTTAGAACCTTCTTGCACTCCTGGGTTTTATCAAACGGTTCAGGTGGAATTTATGTCTTAGTGCATTGATCCAGCTACTCAGGATCGCAGCATGTTTTGCTATTGATTTGGATCTTTTACGGCCTCTGTTTCCATCTTATAGTTTCATTTATGTAGGTTTTGTACATCGCTTAAGACTTTATTGCTGGGTGGTAGAGATTTTTTTGTGTTTCTGTTTTGTGAATCTGTCGTTTGCTTATTGATTTGTTCTCAATTTGTCCTCCTTTCTGGGGTAGTTAAGGATTATGCCAGCTCCAAAAAAGGAGCTTCCTGCCTGCGTGAACTTGGCTACCCAGCTGCTGAGCTCCTTGCACCAGGGCCTCATTTCTGCGGTGTTTCTGCTGTGTTTCCAGCAGTGTGTGGAGCTCAGACATTGCATGTTGGAAGCAGCCCCCTTCTGTGTCCCTACCTCCTGGGGGACAGCCTCTGTAGGGGGGTCACTGTCCCTGCCTCCTTAGCAGTTATATCTACAGATGGAGGCTTTAGATGTGGCCACTGCAGCAGGTGCTGGCCCCTCACACCCCCACATCCCACCTCCCTTGCAAATCAGCAGCCACGCCTGAGGCTCTGCAAAAGCCCCCCTCTTCCTCTGCAGAGGCCACATCCATTACTGTCTCTAAAAAGAATTTGAACCAGATCCTGGTCACTTCCGTCAATCTAAACCAGGAATTATGCTCTGAGCTGTGGATGCCACAGCCCTGTGGATATTGTCACAATGATGGGAGGGACAGATGTCACTGAATCTGGCCCCACTGCAGTGTGAAGGGGTCGCAATGGACAGGTCCCCGGGTGTGCTGAAGGCTTTGCCTCTGGCTCATGTGCTCGCCGACCCAGCTCACTTCCCCTGACTCCCAGGCGGCACTCTGGTTGAAGGGCACCTGCTGCTGTGTTTCCTTCACTCATCTGCACCTTCCCGGAGCACAAGGTCTGTTCCACCTGTGCGTAGCACAAAGTCCCACCTCCACAGCAGCCAGTAGCTATGAATCGGGTAAATAAACAGGATGAGTTGCTGTTGTTATGCCCCCGGGCAAGAGCACTGCAGAAGATGAGAGGTTTCAATCAGCATGATGCCCCCTCAAGATGCCAAGCCAGCCAGCCCACCTGCTGCCCCAGCCTCCCCTCTTCTTCCCCAGAACTACAACGAAGACTCTCGGTCCCCTACCTCTCACTCCTTTGGTCTCTGAAGGTCTTCCTGTGTGGCCCTATGTGGCCCCAAGGGGCCCCTGAGGATGCACACCCTTTTCCTTGAGAACCGTGAGTCACAAATTCTGTTCGGTGGTGGTGGGACTGCTGGTCTCACTGCACTGAATCATAATAAAAACTACATTCCAGAGCCTTTTTAAATAGAAGCCTCCAATCAGCAGAAAAGCTCCAGTGCAATTGTCTATTAACTCACTGTAATAGAAGAACGAGTTAGGGAGGTCCGGGCCTATGACTCAAAGCAGTCACAGTCGTGATGCTCAGGGCTTTTGCTTTGCCCTTGACCCTGTAGGTCAGAGTCTCAGGTGGGACATTTTTACTTATTTTCAACAGCTTTGCTGACAAAGTTGCTGACCAGCAAGGCATCAGACTCCAAGATCTCCAGCTAGCCACTTTTGAGGAAGGTCCAGCTTTTGAGAAATAAATGACCTTGAAGACCAGGGTAACAGGAAGAAACCCCAAGGCAGCTTATCACCCTGGAAGCCTCCACAGGCCAGAGAGGGAGGTCCAGAGCCTCCACTTAACCATTCCCTCTCATGTTCGATGTAGCTTTAAGCAGTTACGGAAGATGCCTCTGGATTTCCAGAAAGACTTCTTCATAAACGTGATCCATCCACTGACCTAATAATGCTTATTCTAGCAAAAGAAAAAAGAAAAATTTTCTCTATTTCAAAGAGCTTCCATAAGGGAGCACGCAGCCCAACAAAGTGGGGCAGATTTATGTTTTATTTGTGGAGAAAATAAATTCATGTATCGTCAGTTGCAAGAACAGAATCAAGACGCATCTCCCAGTGTGATCCACTGGAGATAAAGCGGTTCCTGGAAGATACGATAAATCCAGACTGGTCTCTGAATTCCAGGATGAACACACGAATACATTTCTTTAGAAACCTCATCTCCACAATTCCATCAGGAAATGGCTCTTGCTTTGCCTGTCAGCCGGATATTTATAGGTTTCAAAACAGCTTCTATTTTTGAGATGATTTACAGCAACCTTGTCATGACTTTGTATCTTACTTGGTCAAGTGTTAGTTCAGTTACAGCTGTGCTAATCCCAAGCATCAGTAAAACAGGAAGATGCTGAATGCAGAGTGGCCATGTGCTGGTTCTTCTCTGGAAGGGGATTTCTGAGTGGAAGGTCTTGCACTCGTGACAGTTCTGGGCACTTTGTGACCACTATCTCTCACAGAGTTGCACCCACTCGCTCTCAAGGTGGCTGTGCCTGTGTGGACCTGGACCAGCATGCCAGGCAGGTGCCTCTCTCCACCCCAGCTGCCTCCTTGGCTGCAGAGCAGCAGCAGTGTAGCCTCACAGGCTCCAAACCCAGACGGTGGCCACCGAAGTTTCTGTGAGGAGGAGGCCCTGATGTGGGCACTCTTTCAAAGTGCAGCCTCTGCTGCAGGCAAGGAAGCGGGGTCCCTTCCAGAGCCTGGAAGGAGCCAGGGACACAGCCTGTCATGAAGGACAGCGTGAGGACAGGCAAGCAACCCTTGCTCTCCTACAACAGCCGAGTTCTTGCTTTCCTGCCCACCGCCAGCTCAGTTCACCAGGAGGTCAACTCATACACCACAGAGGGAAGACACGCTTTCAGAGGACACAATAACAGATGCTGGAGGGCCGCAGGGAGACAGGATGCCAGCACGCTGCTGGTGGGACTACAGATTGGTCCAGCCACTCTGGAAAGCAGTCTGTAGAATCCTCAAAAATTAGGGATGGATCCACTGCACAACACAGCTATTCCTCCTCTGGGTACGTTCCCAGCGTGGTTAGAATCAGCACATTACAGCAACACAGCAAAATCATGTTCTAAATTATGGAATCAACTTGGATGCCCTTCACGGGATGAGTGGATCCAGAAGCTCTGGTGTATGTACACCATGGAATTCCACTCAGCTGTTAGAAACGACGATATTGCGGCCTTTGAAGGTAAATGGATGGCTATGGAAGAAATCATGCTGAGTGAAGTCAGCCAAACCCAGAGACTCAAGGGCTGAATGTTTTCCCTCATTTGTGGAGGCTGGAGCTAGACCCAGGCTTAGGTGAAAGGTGGTCAACCTCATGCATTAAACCCACCAAGGGCTTAGCAGCTCATAATCTGCAGGAACCATAGACTTGTAGAAGAGAGAGGGAGGGAGGGAGAAGAGGCAGGGAGACAACCAAACGTGTAGCCTACTCTTTACCCTCCAGAGAAGCCAGATGCTATGTACACAATCATTTAGTTTTGTAAAATTCATAATAATATACATATATATGTACTCAATTATATTTTTAGGGGCATAATACAGAAGAATAATCAAGAGACTGGGATGTGGGCAATGTGGGGGTAACTATGGTTACGATCAAATGCATAGCATATTGCTACTTTATACACATTTGTGATTGTCAAGCTACAAAAAAGAATTTAAAAAATAAAAAGAAAATATAGTCTTCTGATATCACAGACTTGCTAAGAAGACCAAGAAGAAGTAAAGTACACAAAGTTCAAGAGGGCAGGTGACGCGGGAGAAAGTCCACGGCCCCCTCCTTGGCAGCCTTCTAATGGAAGCCGCACATGGGTATGGAAGCACACCTGCACTCCCATCAAGCACCCAGGACTCACAGCCATTGGGAGAGGCAGAGCAGCCCCCAGCACGCGCTCCCCCTCCTCAGGTCTGCTTCAGCCTGCGTGGTCCCCAGTGCCCGAAGGCAGCCGCCCCCAGCGTAGCCCCCGCTGCCCACGCTCTTTACCTTCATGGGTTTGTAGGGTAGAAGCGCTTTTGCAGTTTCGGCTTTTCTTCCTCAGTATTACATCTGTTAATTGTCAATTTTACCCATGATTTTATGTGTGAATTTAGATTTCGCATTCTCGAATTCTCATTGGCTAGTCTATTGTTACACATTATAAATGCACTCCTGGAGATAATTGCAATATCCAGAATATTTACACATTTTATACACATTTTATATTATTTTGTTAAAATCGTGTAAGGTTGTTCAAAAAAAAAAAAAGAATTAAAAAAAAAAAATAAATGCATCTGTGTATGCAGTTTCGTGAACTCCACCATTGGATGGATATTTGAGTTGCTTCTGGCTCTCACAGCTCTGCCATTTTAAACATTCTAGTACTCAGAATTTGGAAAAGCATGCGCAGAGTTCTGCTGGGTGTGTTCAGGGGTGGTGTTGATGGGTCACAGCACAAACCTGTGCTTGCTCTGGTCGATAACAGCCTTAGCAGATGGTCCTGTACCATTTTCCAAAGTGATCACTCAATTCAAATTCTCGGAATGTTATCTTTTAATCATTTGTACAACCTTACCAATCATTTTCTTGGGTCAGCTTATTGCCTTTTAAATTGTATAGATTTTATCCATTTTCTTGGGTCTGTAGCTTTCCTGTTGTGTGTGTGTGTGTGTGTATGTGTGTGTGTGTGTGGGGTGGTCTGAACCCCCTTCTTAGGAAGCTGACTGTCTTTTATGCTCTGTGCATCTGGAGCCAAGTGGTCTGGAGTCACATTTAGGTCCTCTGTGACCCTGTGACCCTGCTGGGGTGGTGGAGTGAGTGTGTGGCCTTCTGGAACGGGCACCTGCCTCACGCAGTGGCAATGTGCTTGCTTCTACCCTTTCTACAAGGTGGAGTCTGAAGAGAACTTTTCCACACAAGAAAAGCAACGGAATCTCTTTTAATGGTAGAAAGATGTGAAAGTAGCCTATTTAAATTTTTTTCACAATATTCTTTCAAAATATTACTTCACATGGGCCAAGAGGAAATGAGATGGGAGTCAAGAACTTCATCACCAATCCATCTCCATTGCTGTCCAGGTGAGCTGGGGTCACCCCTTCGCCCGCAAGTTCCCCTGGTTTTCCTGCGATGTGAAAGCAGTGGCTGGTGCCAGGATGTGGTGGCCAGGAGGACACCCATCTGGGTCCTCTTTGCAGGTGAGAACACCACAGTCCACCTTCCTATCATTTGGCCCCAGGTGGCAGGGGTTGTCAGTGCCTGAGCGAAAGCCTCCCTCTCCTCTTGCCCTGATACCAGAAGGCAGCCCCTGCCCTGGAGCTCAGCCAGGCTCCTGCAGGCTTCTCTCCCTTTCACGGTGCTGGACCCAGCAGCGGGCTTGCAGCCACGGGGGGGTCAGCCAGCAGCTTCCAGGGCAGCTCCACGCTCAGAAGACCAAAGCCAGGGCTCTATGGATGGTGGGTGGGGGTGCACCGACGGGCCCTTCTATGCCACCGCTGATCCAACCTCAAGACCTCTGCTTCTGGATTTAAGGACTGAACCTTGCCTGTGATTTCAGTGTTTTTGGCAGGGACATTTTTCAGTCACCTGCAGCCACTGTCATCCCTAGTGATGAGGTCCAAAGCTGGAGGCAAGGGGCAGGAGAGGGCGGATGAGCCCTGTCTCCCCAACTTGTAAGGGCTGGCAGTTAACAGCACCTAAAGCCATCCAGGGAGGGAGACCACTTGTCAGCTGCTGCCCGTGGGGTTCCTCCGGGGTTCCCTGGTCAGCTGCGGCTGGGCGGTTGGTGGATCCAGCCCTTCCTCAGCCCACAGGACCCACACCCATTCAGCACACCATGCCGGCCCAGGCCTGGGCCATCACAGCAAAGCCTGAGCTCTTTCTCCCAACCTGTCCTGCCCTGGAGAAGCAACCCTAGCCTCTGTGCAGCCTCGATTCAGACACAAGGTGGCTGGAGGTTCGGCAGCTGGGACCTGTGCTGCTCCTCTGGCTTAACACAAAACTTCCCTAGGCTGCGGCCACCACCGCTCTCCACCCACGCCCCTGTCTGGCTCAGTCCTGGTTATCCCCCAGCTCCATGCAGATCTTCTTCCCTGCGTCAGTCTCTGCTGCTCAGGCTGGGTTGGTGCATTTTCCTGGGGCCTTCATCACAAGGTTCACAGAGACCTTCTCCCTCCCCCAGCAAGATCACAGCCCCAGACCCACACAAAGTCACCTGGCAACCACTCTGACCCTCGAGGACGGAGACTGACTTGTTTTCCCCCTGTTCTTGGTCGTTGGCTCCCTGGCACAGCCCCTGGCACAGTTAGTACTTGATGAATAAATACTGAGGGAGTCTAAGGCTCTCATACTTGTGGCAGGGTTTCTGTACAGCTTCCTGCTTGCCCTCAGTTCCAGGGTCTCATGATGTCCTGGGCAACAGGCATGTGGGATAGGAGGGAGGTTGACTTTCCTTATTCTTTTTTTTGGGGGGGGATTAAACCCAAGAGCATTCTACCGCTGAGTCACATCCCCACCCCCTTTTTTTCTAAGGTGGCATCTCACTAAGATTCTGAAGCTGGCCTTGAACTTGCAATCCTCCTGCCTCAGCCTCATGAAGGGCTGGGATTACAGGTGTGCACCACTATACCAAGCCTTTCTTATTCTTGACACATCCATGTGGATGTGGTTGGGACACCCACCTCCATACCCTGTACCATTTCCACGCGGGGACCTTGAACCTTCCCTTCTGTCTCCTGGGAAGCAGCTCTCACATCTGTAGAACTTCGCTCCTCTTCAGAGCCCTAGTTCACCCACAGGGACTCCACCTCTGTTCTCCCATGGTGCTGCTTCCCAGGAAGCCCAGTGGACCAGGCTGAGGTCAGGTCACCCGAGCGCTTCATACTCACTTGAAGCCCTTTCCACCTAGGAACGGAATCATGGTCTTCTCGGCCTTGGAGCCCTTGAATTTCCCTCCTCTTCTGTGGAGACAGTAGAAGGAGGAGGTTAGGGGAGATCTTAACACATGACACAGAGGTCTGAGGTCACATGCGGCTTTGTAACCACTGCTGGAAAGATAGAATAAAGAAGGCCCTCGGCGGAATGCACCAGCCAGCAGCCTGATAAGCATTCTTCCCTGGCAGCGCTTAATCTCCTTGTGAATTATTCATACCTTGGTCTGATCTTGAAGCTCATTTCAAATGTTTGTTTAATTTCCTCAATTATGAGGAAATAAAGCATCTCCCTGGGGTACCCTAAGAGTTAGCTTGGGAGTCCTGGGTGTTTGTTTAGGGGTCCTTGTTGGCAGTTGGATGTATCATCTTAAATATTTATGAAACTATTAATAAATAACTCTCTCTCTGCAATTGGTACTAGTTGGTGAGCCCAGGATTATAATGCAGATTTTTCTTTGGTTTTAGCTGCCATAAAGACAAAAAAAATTTCTGTATTTTCCTGGAATAAGAGGCACAGTTCAAGAGAAGAAAAGGAATTGTTCTCTGAACTACAGACTTCCTTTACAAGGAGTTTTTCCTGGTGATATTTCCAAGAATCATTCCTGCAGCAGCAACCCTGGGTGAATCCCACCTCATTTCCTCCCTCCTTATATTATTCTGAGGGTTCCTAATTTAAGAACATTCTGCTTCAGAGAAATCAATGCCTCTCTAAGCCCCATGACATGTCCCCTCCACCCTGCCAGAGTTCCCAGATGAAGCACAGGACAGAGAGCTAAACTTGACCTTCAAATAAACAATGTAAGTATGTTTAGTGCAAGTATATCTCAGGCATGTATGGGGATACACTTATGCTAAATGAAAGTTGCTTAATGTCTCTTGTTTGGGGAGAACCAGCTAACAGGGTTCCCGTGGGCTTGGGTAAAGCCCTTTGCTGGTGGAAGAAAGAGTTAGCAAGGACAACGTTGGATGAGCATTTTGATCGGACAGTTGAGCGGTTCCATCCGTCTCTGCTCACTGCCTAATTAATCCATGTGGGAAGCCGTCCCATGAGGGGTGGCTGCTCAGGCTGCTGTGTCCTCAAACCATTCATTTGCTAAAATGGATGGCAGCCAAAGGCAATATTTACAGCCAACGCGAATGCCGCTCAAGCGGGAAGAGTTACAGCCTCTCGGCTCAGCTTAGAAGGCCAGGCTTATCTGCGGGCCCAAGGCAAGTGAGGGCTAGAATTTATCTACTGTCCCTTTAGTCAAGCATTACTGGAGGTGTGCACTTCCTCTTCATCCTGAGCTCACTTCTTCCCGGTTTCTTGTGCTGCTGGGTTTTGTACACCCATTCCCTGATTCAGCTTGGAATGAGAAAGTAAGTAGCCCGGACGTTTGCCAAAACAGGGTGAGCAAATCTACTTCGATGCACCCATAAATGTGCCTTAACGCTCACCCACTGGCCCGGGGCAGGCAGAAGGGACCAGGCTGTCCAAAGCCCAGGTAGGGCGTGGGTCTCAGCCTCTGGCTTCACATGGGGCTTCTCTCCCAGGGTGGCAGGCCACCTGGTCAGGCCACATGGCCCTTTTCTCCCTGAGGAGGGCAGGGCCACGTGGCTGGCTGTGTGATGTCATTGCTGCCCCTGCCTGGAAGTGACTACCACGCTGCTTCCTCAGCTACGGATCTGCTAAAGACGCAGAGTCGTGGAAACATGGCCCCTGCGCTGGACAGGCTGCCCCCGCACCCCTTCCCCTCTGAGCCTTAGCGGTGGGTTCCTCCTGCTCTACTCTAGTTGATTCCCTTCTAAGTGCATGCATTTTAAAGCTCCATCCAACCCAGCTTATGGCAAAGGGAGAAGGTTTCTGATGTGTCTTTCTGGTTGCTAAGAGGTAGCACATTTTCCCTCTGATAACTACAATCATAGTCCTGGGGAAAACTTTTTTCAGCCTGACTCACATAATAGTTCTATTGCTGAACCCGTCAGGACTGGGCAGGAGGGTTGCCCTGTGATCTCAGTGCCACTCTGTCGTGTCCCTCCTCTTCATCAAGGCTGTTGTGCATCAACCCTAAATGGAGCACCTGCTTAAGCTATTCCCCTTGAGGAGTGTGACACATGACATGCAAGTGTGGCTCTCCAGCCAGCAAAGAGGAAGCAGAAGTTTGACTTTGCATTTGTTCAGGGACGGATACCCACTTGCACAAAATGTTGCTAAATTTGGGGTATTGTTACCAAAAAAAGTGGAGAAGGGTAGAGGTGAGAATCACCTGCCCCAAGTGCTGTCTTCACTTCCCGTGATGCGGTCCCTGCTCTTTGATAGGGCTCATCTCTTATAGATTCTAGTCAAGAGTCACTTATGGGGGCTGGAGCGGTGGCTCGGCAGTTACAGCACTTGCCCAGCATGCACGAGTACGTGGGTTCAAACCTCAGCACCCACATATACAACTAAGTGCAAGAGCAATGAAAGCCACATGAAAAACTCAATAAAAATTGATTCTCTCTCTCTCTTTCTCTCTCTCTCATTGTCCTTCTCTCTTTAACAAAAGTCATTTATGACCATTGAACATTCCAAACCGAT
>PVKS010049907.1:0-11774 GCA_004027875.1 Aplodontia rufa
CCTGACTGAAACTTTGTGCATGTTTATTAGTAACTCCTCATTCCTCACTCTTTCAAGCCCTTAGTAACCATCATTTCCCTCTCTGATTCTATGAATTGGACCACCATTTCAGTTCTTGAAAAAATACCCAGAAGTGTGATTTCTGGATCAAATGAACAGGGTTTCTGGTTATCCACAGCCTTATCAACACTTAATTTCTTTCATGCTTTAGAAAATAATAACTGCTTGACAGGTGGTATGTGATATTTTATAGGTTTTCATCTATATTTCCCCAAAGGCTAATGACTTTGGGCATTTTTCATGTATTTTGGCCATTTGCATGTCCTAGGGAAATATGTATTGAAGACCTTAGACCATTTTTTTTTTGTGGTACCAGGGATTTAACACTGAGGTGCTTAACCACTGAGAAACATTCCCAGCCTATTTTTTAGTTTTTATTTTGAGACAGGATCAAGTAGCTTAGGGCCTTGCTAAACTGCTGAGCCTGGCTTTGAACTTGTGATCCTATTCCCTCAGCCTCCTGAGCTACTGGAATTATAGGTGTGCACAACTGTGCCCTTCTTAACCTTAGTCCATTCTTAATAAACAAATTCAACATTATATGTTTGTTTACCTCCCAGTGCAGGTAAATGATTTTAAGAGTAGTAGTTACATTTTCATTATTTCGAACCTGTCTTTCTCCCTCTGGATTCAAGATGAATTGTGGAGAAAAAATGTATTTCCCGAATCCATTTTGCAACCTTGCTATAGTGTCCAAATTGAATTTCTTCACAATGTGGAGAATGTATATATATCTTGATTGGCTTTGTTATAATTGTTCCAATTTTGTGAGATCCATCTCAATAGCTGTTTATAACACAGTGATTTTTAAAGAGAGGTATGAGAGCCACTATGAACTCTGAAATTCTTTTAGAGGAGCATGATGATAATATAACTGTGATAATAATATTAACTAAGACATTTTCCTGTTTCCACTTTCATTCTCTCATCAGCATATCATGGAGTTTTTCCAGTGCCCACATGACATATGATATAATAAGAGTGTGAATGTTTATGCAGATATGAAAATGTCTGTCTTTTATTAAGCTAGACACTAAATAGATTCTGTAAAATATAGACTAATCCCACTCTTCTCATTATTTTTGAACTATTGTTGTATTACATATATATGTGATTAATGTGAATATGGAATGAGTTCATTATTATTATTTTAAATAAATTAGTAAATATTTTTTAAAATTTACATTTTTAATTTCCAATAAGTTAAACATTGAAAGAATAAAACACATAAACAGACAATGTTTGGTGGTCTTACAATTTTTGAGAGTATAAAGGAATCTGGTAAACAAAATTTTAAGATCTTCCACTGAAAATCTACTCCATTAGATATAATCATTTAAATGTAACTCTGTAATGATAGAGTAACTTTTAAATTAAGGATAGTTTGTATAAATTGATCAATCAGTGATAATTACCTAAATGTATTTCTACATTTTTAATGTGTTGTGTCTCGTGTTTGCATAATGTATTTATGCATGGCTAAATTTTACTATACAGAAATATTCAATATTGAATATGCTGTGTATATAAAAAAGCATTCTTACTCATTGGCTAGAATATCCGTGTTTTCAGTTGCTCAAGAGATGTATATAGGCATTATATATTTAACAAAGTTTCTTCAGGATCTATTAGTTAAAATAGTTCACAATATATGTAACCTTAAATAATTCCACCAATGTTATATTTCAAAGATAAAACTGTCACACATGTCATGGATATGTATCTAAAGACAACTGAAAATGAAAATGAATAATTCGGTAAGAAAATCTTATCTTAACATCATAAAGGTCATATATGACAAACCCATGCCCAGTGTTATACTAAATGGAGAAAAATTGAAACCATTTCAACTACGCTCAGGAACAAAGCAAAGTTGTTTACTCTCAACACTCTTATTCAGTATAGTTCTCAAAACACTAGCCAGAACAATCAGGCAAGAGAAGGAAATCAAAGTAATACCAGTAGGTAAAGAAGTCATCAAACTATTTCTATTTGATGATGATATGATCTTGTACCCAGAAGACCCAAAAACCTCTACCAAAAAACTGCTAGAGTTTATCAACAGATTTGCCAAAGTAGCTGGATACAAGATCAGTACCCATAAATCCATAGATTTTCTGTACAATGACACAGCAAACGATGAAATTAGGAAAACCATCCCATTCATGATAACTTCAAAAAAATAAAATAAAATACTTGGGAATTAATCTAACCAGGGAAGCAAAAGACCTCCACAAGGAAAATTATAGTACTTTGGAGAAATAAATAGAAGAAGAACTGAGAAGATAGAAAGATACCCCTGTGTTCTTGGATAGGCAGAATTAATAAAGTTTGAATAGACATTCTGCCAAAAGTGCTATGGAGATTCAAAGCAATCCCCATCAAAATACCAATGACATTCTCCATAAATATAAAAAAATAAATCCACAGATTCATTTGGAAGGAAGAATAAGAGACTCAGAATAGCCAAAGCAATATTTAGCAAAAAAAAGAGAAAAATAATAGAAGGGAAAGAGAGAGAAATATAAGACATCTGAAAACAATACTACAGAGCTGTAGTTACAAAAACAGCATGGTATTGTATCAAAATGGACATGAAAACCAATTGAATAGGATAGACTATACAGAGACAAAACTATAATTCTATAAGTGGGAAGCAATTAAACTAAAATGTTTCTGCACAACTAAGGAATCAAATAAGAACATGAAGAGAGAGCCTACAGAATGGGAGAAAAACATGACCAGCTATGACTGACAGGGGTCTAATATCCAGGATATGCAAAGAATTAAAAAAACTAAATACCCAAATCACAAATAACCCAATCAAAAAATAGACAAAAGAGCTAACCAGAAATTTCTCAACAGAAGAAATCCAAAAAGCCAATAAATATATGAAAAAATGTTCAACATTTCTAGCAAACAGGGAAATGCAAATCAATACTTCACTAATATTTTATCTCACTACAGTCAGAATGGCAAAGATCAAGAATACAAACAGCAACAAATGCTGGAGAGGGTATGCAGGAAAAGGAAGGCTTATGCGTTGTTGGTGGGACTGCAAAGTAGTATAACCGCTCTAGAAAGCAGTATGGAGATTCCTCAAAAAATTAGGGATAGAACTACTGTGTCACTCAGCTGCCCCACTCCAAGGTATTCAGGGTATTTTTCCAGCAGATATAAATTCAGCATACTACAGTGATACAGCATATATACATATACATACACACACACACAAACCCCATCACACACACACACACACACACACACACACACACACACATATCGTGGAATTCTACTCAGGTATTTAAAAAAATGAAATCATGGCCTTTGCTGGTAAATAGATGGAGATGGAGAAAATCATGCCAAGTGAAATTAGCCAAACCCCAAATCTAAAGGACCAAATGTTTTCTAGAACATGTGGAAGCTATAGAACAATATAGGAAAGTGTGAAGAATAATGAGTTTAGACAACAGACTCATGGAACATGGCTTGCCAATTTACCTGGAGGCAACATTGCTATGTAGGGGTCAAGGAATGGAGCAGGGGAGAGGGAAGAGTAACTGGGAGATATATGATGTGTGCATGTATGGATGTGTAATGGCAAACTCCTTCAATATGTAAAACTATAATGAAAAATGAAATTTTGTTCAAAAAAAGAAATATAAAAGAGAAGGGAGTACATTTATTAAGATTGGGAATTATCATAATGAATAGCAGTGACTTAAACAAAGTAGATATTTTTCTGTTTTATAAAATGAGATAAACAATTCCTACCTGGTATAGCAGTTCCACATCATTATGTTGTCAGAGTTCTTCCCTCTTTATTCTATTGAAATTAAAGTATTAAAAGGGCTGTCCTTACTGAGGCTCCAGGATGGAATCTGTTTTCTTGTCTATTTAGCTTCTGGAATCTACCTTCCTTCTGTCTTGTGATCCCTACCTCACATCACTCCAACCTCTCATTTCCATTGTCCCATTTCCTATTTATTTTTTAATGAATTTTCTTCTTCTTATAAGAACTTCTGTTTTTTAGAATTTATTACCCCAATAATCAGTTCATCTCAAAGATCACAGGTGTTTTCATGACAGACTTTGATTTATTTGGCAATATATTTCCTTTAACAACTTAATAGATCAGTAATCACGGTTGCAAAGTCCTTTGTGCCATAAATGGTATTATGGCCTGAATGTTAGTATCCCCAAATTTCATATTTTGTAGCCCTAACTTCCAGTGTGGATATATTTAGAAATGAAGTATCTAAAGAAATAATTAAGGTTAAATGAGGTCATAAGGATGGGGTTCTGATCTGATAACATTAGCATTCTTAACAAAAAGAGACACTAGGAATTCCCGCTATCCTGTCCTATGTGTATACATAACAAGGTAGCCATCTGTAAGCCAGTAATAGAAATTTTATTAAAAGTTCTGTTATCCAGAATCTTAATGTTAGACTTCTGACTGCTGTCAGTATAGGAAAATATATGTTTGTGTTTAAATCACTATTTGTGATATCTTCTGAAGATCCAAGAAAACTAATATGGAAAGTGACATTCACAGGGTTCTGGGTTTTATGATGTGTACATCATGTACATCAGGATACCATACCATGTCATCAGTGGAACTATTATTTGAAAGTATTATTTTAGGGACGTTTTCCTGAAAAACAGTTGGTAGTGTCCCTTCTCTCTTCTTTTTGCCTTCTTCCATCCTGTTGCTGGTATGTCATGGCCAGAACTCTTAGACTATAAGAGCGAATGAAAGCCACACTTGGTGTGGTGAGTAAACAGCTACAAGTACCCTGATTAAAGAAAATTGTGGGACTATTCTATTAGTCCTAGACTTCCTACATTTGAACATTTATGTAAAATGGAAAATAAACTTCTATCTTGGTGTTTTAGCCAGATTTTTTTGTTGCTGTGACCAAAATACCTGGAAAGAACAATGTAGAGGAGGAGAAGTTTGTTTAGTACTCATGGTTTCAGAGGTCTTAGTCTAAAGATGGCTAACGCTATTGCTCTGGGCCAAGTTGAAGCAGAATATCAGGGTGTAATAGAGGAAAACAGCTCAAAACATGGCAGAAAGGAAGCAGAGAGGAGATCTATGCTAACCAGGGACAAAATATAGATTCACAAAAGCACAGCCCTAGCGACCTACACCCTTCAACCATAACTTTTGTGACAGGTTATCACTCACGTTTTAATCCATATCAGTGGATATGCATTTAGAAATTACCTAATAATTGTCTCATTCCTACGACTACTATTAGTAGTCTACATGTTATGCACTATTTCTGGAGATTTAAAGAAGTAACTAAGCTGTAATTTTAGAAATCTGAGCCTACAAAGTGTCAATATTCTCTTACAGGTGAGCTCTAAAATAATTTCAACTCAGTTTTATTTTTTAATGGAGTAAGTTCTTCTGAGTAATCTGTCTTGAATCCCAATCCATTATGATTCCATAGATATCACTAAAATTATATTTGGATTGAAAAAGAGAAACTTACTAAAATACTATTTATAAATTCAAACGAAAGTTATGGGAGTGTTATAATTAACAGTTATGTTGTTTTCTTCATTTTAATTATTTTGTTTTATGTGATTATAAAATAATAGCTTAAAAAGTATATCTAGGCATATATACTTGACTTTTTATTTGCATTGTTGAATTATCATGAGGAACACTAAATGAATGTTATAGTTTTGATTACTTGAATTCTAGAATATATAAAATATTTAATGATTTTTCTCTGATCTCTATTATTTTGATATCTTATTTTTGACATTCCATTGTAAGACTAACTTACTAAACTGTATTGTCAGTTCTACATATTTAAAAAATATCCCCACTAAGATTATACACACATACACACACACAGATAATATGCTAACAGAGTGCCTTAAGAAAAAAACTGAGACAGAAAGTCTGGATTGATAGGTGCCAACTTGGGAGATGACCCAAAACATGTCAGATCACAAGAGACCAGGAAATATTGCAAAGGAAGAAAAAATATGAGACTCAAATTGAGATAGGAACCTAAATACTTCATTGTTTGTATGCTGTAAGCAAAGGTGAATGAATAGGGAGTTCTAAGTACTCATCTGAGAAGTTTAGTTGTCTCCTATCATAGGTCCTATAATTAGGAGAGTCTGTTTGTTGGAGATTTAGTAACTCCAAAAGAACAAAAGGATGATACAGAAAGAGCACATTGCTAGCAACAGCATTTCCCTCAAAAGAGAGCCACATGCTGATATTATGAGAGATTCCAGTACTAGAATTATGTTTGTTATATTAATGATATTTGACCTTATCTCCTGTGAATCAGTTGGCCATTTACTGAACTCAGTTTCTTCATTGTCATAGATAGGGCTAATTAGTAAATCATTACTTTGTGTTCTCTCCAGTTAACCTTCATTCTACCTTGTGTCCTACAATTATGATTAAGAAACAGGCTCAAACTCAAAATAGACATAAACAGGCCTGATTGTTCACATTAAATTAAGTTCATGACTCCAAGGCCGAATCCACCATTTTGGAACCTATTCTTACTTCCATTTGTTTAAGAATTTGAATATTTCCAGAATGTACCCTTTTTTCTGTTTCTCTCTTCGCTTGAGCTTGTAACATTAAATAAAAAAATGCAGATCCTGATGTAAATCAGATAAAAGATTTGATTTATTTTAATAAAATCCTATTTTACTGCTAAGGGAAATTAGTTTCTCTGACTTAACTGCAATACTGCTATTCATATTTATACTATGTATGTATTGTTTAAAATTTATTTACAATCTTCCTTCTTTCAAGGTGACTATTTTATGTGAATGTCTTTAAAGATATAAACCACTTTATGGCAGACTGTATTTGTTTTCACCACCCTTTACCTACCACAGTGATATGCACATAGGAGGCACTCAACAAATATTTATTTAAAATACTATGTTGTGAACTTAAAAGAAGTATAATCCAAATTCTATTTAAATTATTTTTGGATATAACTTAAAACTCAATCATTTCTGTATATTTTCTAAGAATATTAATTCACTGTGCTATGATGAAAATAGTATCTAACAGAAACTCCTCATCATTGAGGCCTTTATATCAGTAAGAAGAATGAAGAATATCATTGAAAGAAGATAGTTTAAAATAAAATGGAAATCAAATAATGATATAAAGGTATAAATTATAGAAATAAAACCTATTTTCTTGCAGATCTTGTTATACTAGAGCTTAGGTACACTTCAAAATCAGAGAAGAAGAAGCATTTACTATATTCTGAGGTCATTATAATAAAGAAAATGATTCTAGAAATTTTATATGCTGATGATATTAATAGATTGAAATGAAATTCTGTAGTTAAATCAATGAGTAGTAGATCCTTAAGGATTGCTAGATAAAATGGGAATGTTTTGCTAGATAAAGTTAACATTTTTAATCATGTTCCTTTTTACTACTGTTAAAGTTATAACACTGGGAATTGGAGCAATTTCTCAGACTTAGTATCCCAAGTGATTTCCCCGCAGTATTTAAGATCTAAATTAGCATTTTTAATATTTAAGATTATGGATTATGGCGTAATCCTAAATATAAAAAATACAAATTTAGATACAACAATAGACTATATACAAGATCCACACTTTTTTGTAATTGTTTGAGAGTCATTATGGGGGAAATATGTATGTGTTTTCAATGACTAAATATTTATAGGAAATGCATATATTTATTTGACAGGAAAAAACTTAGTGGAGAGTAGAGATAAAATAATGTAAAAACATGTCTTCCTTTTGAATTTTAGCTTTTGATTAAATTGAAATGTTAAATTCCAATTTTAGATTTCTTGCTATAATCTAGAGAGCAATAATATTTAGAATTCATGAGTACCTAAAAATAAAGTTTGAGCTCACTGTCCAAAGACAAAATGTAATGTTTGCAGACTGTTGTTAACTAATGATTCACCTGAAGACTTTAACTACTTTTTTTCCATCTTTAAATTTTATTACTGTATTTTTCTTCAGGGTAAAAAAAAATTATGGGTCAATTTTCACTGAAGTGGGCTGGATATGTATATTCACCTTTCATCAATGACAAAGGAATTATTTACATCATTGCCTGGACAACAGGATGAAAATCTGTCTCTGATTGGACACTAGGGATATCAGCTGTATACACAAGATAAGTGTAAAGTAGAAAAGAGAAATACACATAGTAATTCATCCAAGTCAGCATATTTTAACAAACTAAAACTTACATACAAATGTTCCTGAAACTACATCCTCATGCAAGAAAACTGATATTACCATTTTCCAATTGAATGAAATGTATGAACATACAAATATTGCCTTGCAAAGACTGCTGATGTGCAACTTTTTAAGCTGTCCATCTTATTCTAATAAACAAGATTATAAAATTAATGAAAGAACCATTCTTTATCATTTACTTACAATGAATTTGGATTTATTCAAAGAAAAATTTTTCACTATTTCAGTGTATTTTAAAATTGAGCAAAGGTTTGAAGAGAGAGATTCCTGTTTCATGATTCATGTATGCATCAACATCACTGAATTTTCACAAAATATACTTAGCCAGAATGACTTAGAAGGAAAATATTAACTACTGAATTACATTGATGATCTTCAGATTGCTTCATGCTATTTTGTTTTTGGAGCTCCTTGTATACTCAAGAATATCAACCAATATATAGTTGGTATACATTTTGTATATTTCTTTAGGTTGCCTCTTCACCATGTTGGTTCCTTTTCTTTCCTTTTATTTTTCTTTGTCTTTCTTTTTCCTGAGCTTGTGTTGTAGTCTCCAAAAACTTTTTACCCATGCCAATTTCCCATCTTTTCTTCTAGTATTTTCATGGTTTCACATCTTACATGTAAGTGTCAGATATATTTTCGGATAATTTTTATTAAGTGGAGAGAAATACAAGTATAATGTTATTCTTCTGCATGCAGACATCTAATTTTCCCAGCACCGTTTATTGAGAATACTATTCTTCCTCCAATGCATGTTCTTAGCACTTTTGTGTAAAGTATGTTGGGTGGAGATGTATTTACTTTTAAGCTTTTGATAGAGCTTACTTGAAGCTGTATATTGCTTTGGGTATTATGGATATTTTAATAGCATTGATTCCTGCCATCCATGAACAATGGATGTCTTTTTTGTCCTCTTTTATTTCTCTAATCAGCATTTTGTAATTTTCATTACAGTGAGTTGTCAGCTCATTGGTTAAATTTATTCCTTGGCACTTTGTTTGGTTTTTGTTGTTATTATAAATTGATTTTCTTCCTCAATTTCTACCTCAGAGAGTTTCATATGGGAATATAACATCACCACTGAATTTTGGATATTTTTTGTAATGTGCAACTTTACTTAGTTCACTTATGAGTTCTAATAGTTTTTGGTGGAGCCTTTGAGATTATCTACTTATAAGATGATGATGCACATAAAAAGTGAGAATTTGAATTGTTCTTTTTCCAATTTAGATACCATTTTCTTTCTCATTTCTGATTGCCTGATATCTTTATGAGGCCTTTCAGTAGTAAAAGTGGAAATCCTCGACTTGTTCCAGATCTTAGAAATCTTTCAGCTTTTCCCCATTTTGTATAATTTTTGGATAATTTTAGCCATTGGCTTATTATAAATAGCCTTTACTATGTTGAGGTGCAATCATATTTTGTTTGATTCACTTTGTTAATCATTTTTATCATAAAGGAATGTTGAATTTTATCGAATGCATTTTCTGTATCTACTGAGATAATCATACAGTTTTTGTCTGACCTTTAGTTGATAATGAGTATCATGTTTATTGATTTGCATTTGTTGAATCATCCCCTCCATTCTTGGGATGAATCTCTCTTGATCATGGTATATGATCTTTCTGTTGTGCTATTAGATTCAGTTTGCTACTGGTTTTTGAGGATTTTTGCATGTACATCAATTGACTTTTTTTTTCTGTTTTGGATTATATCTTTATCAGGGTAATTGTACCCTTATAGAATGTATTTGGAAGAATTCCTTCCTATTCTACTTTTTGGAATATCTTAAAAAGATTTGTCATTTGTTCTTTAAATATTTGGTAGAGTTCTACAGTGAAGTCATCTGGTCCTATTCTTTGATTAGCATACTTTCATCATTGATTTAATCTCATTAAGTGTTTTCGGTTTGCTCAGCTTTTCTATTTATTCATAATTTACTCTTGGGTATGTGCATGTGTCCAGAAATTTGTGAATTTCTTCTACCTTATCAAATTTGTTAACATGTATTTGTTCATAAAAATCTCTAATGATTTTTTCTGCGGTGTCATTAGTAATGGTTCCCTTTTCATCACTGATTTTATTTAAATCATCTACTTTAATTTTTATTTTATCCTTTTTTAAAAGAGAAAGAGGGATATTGACAGAGGGAGAGAGAGAGAATCAAGTTTAGTTTTTCATCTGGTTTTCATTGCTCTGACACTTAGTTGCATATGTGGTGCTGGAATATGAACCTGGGTCCTTGCGCATGCCAGGCAAGTACTGTAACTGCTGAGCCACTGCTCCAGTCCCACTTCTATTTTTCTTAAACAGTCTAGGTAAAAGTTTTTCTATTGTTTATGTTTTCAAAGAACCAGCACTTTGTTTCATTGATATTTTTATTATATTTTAGGTGTTTTGCAGGCAACTCTTTCCTTTCTACCTTCTTTAGTAAATCTTTTCTTTTTGTTATAATAAAAGCAGTCCCCAGTATCTCTCACCTGATATCCATCCTTCCTATGAATGTAGTTTGGGATGCATATAACTGTTCACATTGGTGTATCTGTTTGAAGATGATTGCTAGAGCATATTACTCAGCTGCCATCTTACTCTGCGACCAAAATAACTTACATATGGGCATTTGCCGAAGAATTTCTGATTGAATTAAAGAAATTGTGGTGAATAAACTATGATGTTGTACAGACTCAGATTTGCACTGAAACTGTAAAACTTGCAAATGTATAACTGGGGTCTATGAACACTTTACTGAGCCTCAGGAGATTTTATAAACACACACACACACACTCCACAACCTCCATGTATTTCTATCATATTTTTATGTAATCTACCTTTAAATCAAAAGAGTTCTGCAGTTCCTGGGATATACGTGGTACTTAGGGGAAAGATTCATAATCATACTACATTTGAAGTTATCTTTTTAAAATAGTCTTTTTAGTCCTTAATATTGTAAGAAAAGAAATGTGAAAAAATTTACATATATTTCAAACTCCCAAATGAGTATATTATTCCAACTTGCAGGAATAAATTTTCTAAAACTTGAATTTTAGAAAATATGTCAATTTAGTCATTTATCAATAATGCTTTTCTTTTTTTTAATAAATTTTTTATTTTTGAACAACCATACAAGTTTTTAACAAGATAATATAAAATGTGTATAGAGTCTGGATATTACAATTACCCCAGGAGAGCCCCCCCAATTACCCACCCTTATCCCTCCCTTCCCCTTCACCCCATATCTCTAAAAAAGGATTATGTTGTATATCATTATATCATATCTGGATTTAACATATGATAATAGACTAACTTTCTCACTGGCCAGGGTCTAGTCCCAACCTCCACAGATGAGTGGAGACAATCGATCATTATTTCTCTGGGTTAAGCTGATTTTACTCAGCATGATTTCTTCCATAGCCACCCATTTACCTTCAAAGGCTGCAATATCATTGTTTCTAATTGCT
>PVKS010049908.1:0-11776 GCA_004027875.1 Aplodontia rufa
CCTGCTGTCTAGCATAGGGACTGGCATGCAAATAGTTGATTTAGAGATTTGCAGCCTGTCTCTAGGAAACTTTCTTAGGGATTTTCCTTGTTTCAGTCAGCTTTTTCACTGCTCTAACCAAAAGACCTGACAAGAACAATGAAGGAAAAGATTCTTTTGGTGCTCAGAGTTTCAGAGGTCTCAGATAGCTGGCTGCTATCCTTGGGGCTCGAGATGAGGCAGAACATCACGGCAGAAGAGTGTGGTGGAGGAAGGGAGGTTAGGACATGGTCACCAAGAAGCAGAGGTGGGGGTGAAGAGGCTGGAGAGGCGGCTCAATGGTAGAGCGCTTGCCCGGCACACATGAGCACCTGGGTTCAATCACTCAACTAAGTAGAGGGAAAACAAAAACCAGATGAAAAAAATTAACTCTCTCAAAAATTAAAAAGGAGAGAGAGAGCACTACACCCCAAAGGCACACCCCCAATGGCCCACCTCCTCCAGCCACACCCTACCTGCCTTCACTTATCACCCAGGCAATCATTATCAGGGGAATTAATTCATAGATTAGGTTAAGCCTCTTATAACATGATCATTTCACCTTGAAGCTACTAAGCTTTCTTGCATTGTCTCACACATGAGTTTTGGGGGACACCACATATCTTAACCATAGCACTCCTAGAGTTTTTGTGGACCTAATTTTGAGTCGTAATTGATAAATCAGCATCTGTACCTTAAAAACACCTGTCAGTCCTTTTGCTTTAACTACATAAATGTTTTGTTATTACCCAGCAAATAATAAGTCTATCTCTGATCATTAACACTTTTCTAAATTTAGAAAATTTAAAGTTTTTGCTAAACCTGCATAGACCCATGATTATTGTTAAAACACATTATGGATTCTAAATTTTTAGGCAAAGGTTAAACTTAGTTAATAAAAGGATATCTATGTAATAAAAAAAACACCTGTCAGCCCAAAGGGCGGAAACAGCCCAAGTGTACATCAGATGTAGAATGAATAAATAATATGGAGTGTACACATACAATGGCATATTATTAAGCCTCAAACAGAAACAAAGTACTAATACATGCTTCAACATGGATGAACCATGGCGAATTTACAGTAAGTGATCGATGTCAGATGCAAAAGGCACATATCATATGATTCCATTTATATGAAATATCCGAATAGGCAAATCCGTGGAAACAGAAGGCAGATTCAGTGGTGGTCAAAGGGAGGGGTTGGATGATGATAGCTAAGAGTATGGAATTTGTTTTGGGGATATTATTCTTAAATTGGTTGTGGTAAGTTTACTGAACTATGAATATACTAGAAACCTTGAATTGTACACTCTACATTGGTGAATCATACAGCATGTGAATTATATCTCAATAAAGCTATTACTAAAAGAATTTCCCCCAAATGATTTTGATGTGCATTTCCAGTTCAGATATCTGAGCTAGATTACTGAATCCCAGCCCCAGGCTTGGCTCCTAACCCTTTTTTTCTCCTAGATTCCAGGACCTTCAGGTTCCTCCTAGCTCATCTTGCTGCTCCCTAGTTCTAATACCCAGAACAAATAACTCCCAGGAAGAAAATTGATGCCATAATGGAAGAAGAGACAAAAACAGAACGCTTGTTTTCAAGCTGTGCATACGCATAACTACCTCCCTCTGCTCCAGTAGATGCTCTGCTATGTGCAAATCACCCAATTATTCCCATTTTCATGCTTTCCCAGGGTCTAGCAAAGCCTAAACCAGTTTACTCCCTTGTGAGACCGAAACAGCTTGGATTTTTTTCTTGTACAAGATTGCAGTAATTTTATTAATGAATGCAGCAGCAGCTTCTATAAAATAATTTTATGTGTTTCATATAGGAAACTAACTTCAAAGAGAAAAAGGAGTAGACTTTTAAACCCTGGTTTAACATTACAAACCTAAAATATTTAGTTGTGCACTTTATAAATGATTTTCTCCTTTGGCTTATTCTGAAAAAGAAAACAATTTTTATGTTCGTTGCCCACAATACTTCCAGGTTTTTCTTTTAAAAAGAACCAGTTCAAAGCAACAAAACACTATTTTGATACCTGAAAAATGAAACTCTTTTTAAATATTTATTGACAGAGTTTTGTATAAATTAATAAATACTAAAATTTAAAAAAAACCTAGATGCTGATATCTGGCCATTATTGATAAACATAGATACCTTTTGTTAAAACCTCATCAATAAGCATGCTTTTCTAGGAGGACTGATTACATTGCAACTAAAATTATGAAGAAGGTGCTAGAGGCCCATGCTGGAAAGGTGCTAGAGCCAGTGTGTTCTTAATTCAACCAAAAATCATTTATTCACATTCAGTAGTTAAAAATTGGCTTTTTTTTATCAAGTGTTTAAAATGTTGGTTAAAATTTAAAGGTTATCTCAAAATAGACCATGATCTACTTAAAGCATTTCTTTCTAGAGTGATTCTCTGATTAACAAAAGTACTATTTTAATGAGAAACGATAGTTACCATTCTATGCCTTTGAATGTGAACATATCTTAACATAAGATTTTCTTTGAAGAAGGTTTAAAACACTTTAATTTTTTAAAAAATTTCCATATACATTTCAATTTTTGTTTTTTGGTTTGGTACCAGGGATTGAACCCAGGGGTACTTAACCACTGATGTACATTCCCAGCCTTTTTTTATTTTTTATTTTGAGAAAAGGTCTTGCTCAGTTGCTCAGTACCTCACTAAGTTGCTGTGGCTGGTTTTGAACTTGTGCTCCTACTTCCTCAGCCTCCTGAGCTGCTGGAATTACAGGTGTGTGCCACCACATCTGGGTACATTTCAAAGTTTAACTGTTTGCAGACACCTTTTTAATGCCTTAAGTAACCAGAATAGTGCTACTTTTAGTACTGTATACTTTCAGTATCTACTTCCTTAATTCAGTTTCTGCAAAGAATCATTCTGCAAACATCATGAAAAAGAACAAAATATCAAGACTTCAATGATTATTTCTGAAAATCTGCTTAGTTTCATGACGAAAAAGAGAGAAATACTTTAAATGGCTGAAGGAATGAATGATGGCTAGATCAATGTATATTATCCATTCATTCAAAAATATTTTGGAGTGTGTTATTTCAGTTGTGGTAGTTGTTATAAAAGAAGAGAGTCAAGTGCTCCAGGAACATATTACCAGGAACTTAGAACCAACATTGGGATCCCATGTTTTAAGTTGTGAGCTGAAGGTTAGCAGGAGCTGAGACGGGCTGGAGAGGGGGTGCTGGAAGAGGCAATATGTGAATCCAAGATGGGAGGACAAAAGGAGTTAGAAAGTAGTTGAAATAAAAACAAGAGGCAAAGAGAAAAAAGTTACTTGTAAGGGTTAAAGAGCTTTAAACGGCAAAACAGTGTGGAGGAAAGCTAGCAAGGTAATGGTGGAGTGGGGACAGCTGTGTGACTCCTGAGAAAATGTAAATTGCTAAACTTTTGCGATTTAGAAAACTTTGATTAATGCAAATGCCTTATTCACTGATTACGCCACATGTCCAGGACTTTACTGGAAAAGCATGTGATTTGCCTCTCTGGGTGTTCCTATTGCAAGCTGTTGCTTTAACTTCAACATCTGACAGAGGGTCTATATGTCAGATGAATAGAACAGAGTCATTGAAGTAGAAGGGAGTTTAGAGGTCACAGAGTTTTACTCTCATTGTACGGGTGAAAACTAGAGCATTGTAGGTAAAACTTAAAAAAGTATTACCCATGTACTGTCATTTCTGTTTACTATATGTTCTCATTTAATTCTCAGAACAACCCTATGGTGTGGAAACTATTATGAAGAGCACTTAAAAATGAGGGAGAGATCAACGCAACAGGGAATGGCTCCCTAGGATACTTGGTGGCATAGGGAAGGGGATGGGGAGGGGGAGGGTGTATGAAGAACTCCTAGGAGACTGGAGAGTGGGAATATGGAGGAACCATCTCAGAAGCAGGTGTCATTCCTCCACGAGATACCCATTTAACACAAGAGTTCTTCTGGAAAAAACAGCAACAGGGGAAGGAAACCCAAACTGGGCATCCATGATTGGGCATTACCCCTGGATAACTAAGTATATATACATTGGTTATTGACGGTTTGATAATGTTTCCCCCTCAATTGTATCTCTATATACATC
The DNA here is from genome assembly GCA_004027875.1 of Aplodontia rufa. Lineage (NCBI taxonomy): Eukaryota > Metazoa > Chordata > Mammalia > Rodentia > Aplodontiidae > Aplodontia > Aplodontia rufa. The sequence continues at coordinate 4,142 of PVKS010049908.1, forward strand.
TAATAAAAAATGAGGGAGAGAATCAAAGGAAGACCAGTAGAGGAAAGGGACCAAGAGGTGGGTGGGAGGGAGGGAGGGAGTAGTGCTAGGGAGTGATATTGGCTAAGTTATATTGTTATATTGTGTGACGAACAAATATGTAAGAAGAAATCATGTCAATGTGTACAATTATAATGCACCAATAAAAATGTAGGGAAAATAAAAATGAAGGAACTGAGGCACAGTTACATGTGTTTCCTATAGTTACATAGTTCATAAGTGGTGATATGAACCTTGGGCATAATTACCGGTCTTGCTCTCTCTCTCTCTCTCTCTCAGAAAATCATGCACCTGCTTAACAGCAGATCCAAGAATGGAGCTGGCTGATTTGCAGTGCATCGTCCTTTGTTTAATACTATCTAGGGCTCTATGATGCTCTCTTGGGTGCATTGCATAACATTATAATCCTGCAGTACTTGTAAGAATGAAAGCCTACTGACCTTGTCCTCACTTCTTTTTTAATGGTTCCCCTTCTGGGAGAGGGCGAACCTAGCCTACCACTGGGGCTTGAGTGTCCCAAATTTGCCCTCCATGATGGTATTGCCATTTGAGCAGTGAGTGCTTTGGAACTCGCAGAAGGTATTGTCCTTCAGTTCAATTCCATGATCATGTTAGAAGCAGCCATTGTCCAAGTGTCCAATGATGTAAAACTGTCCTTTGTGAATGTCCTTTGTGAAGATTTATAGGTAAATGTGTTGCATTATAGGATGGTGTGCAGAACCGGAGACCAATGTATGAAAAACAATGCTAGAGATTGGGTTTCAAGGGCATCTAGTAAACCTACTGTCAGAATTTCCAAAGAAGATTTGATTGGGAAGAAAAATGCATCTTTGCTTCATCATTTCAAAGCAATTTCATGCTTCAGTTATCTACACTTCTGTCATGTGAACACTTCTAAGGGCCACACTTGAGCCTCAGCATCAGCCCGAAGTCTTGTGTGATGGAGCTGCCATGCAAGGTCTCTCTGGGAGTTATGTTGAAAGCAACACGATACCACTTGAATTTGATAGAACATTTCATCATCTTCTTCTGCCTCAATTAACTTGAGAAGACTCAAATGCAACTTTTAAATTGAAAAGTGTAACTGAATGAGGAGGTTTAAATCAAATATTAAAAGGCTAAGTGAGCACTAACAGATGTATTAGCGATGACTGTTACAAACTGGGACCTTCAATCTGGAGTGACTCAGGCCCATAGCTGTGGACAAAGATGTTCATATTTTCTGAACTAAATCAAGGAGGAGGTAGAGTGGGATGGAAAAGGACAGATTCTAGAGAGCTTTCCCAAGGCAGTGTCTGGCGCCTGGTGGGTGGTTGATTCTATTATGTAAAGATTTCAAATTCCATCTGGTCATTTCTTTAGGACCTTGTTTGATGGTTTGTGGGATTACTTCTTGATGTGATGCCAGCCCATCCAAATGCGGTTTCCTTCAGTGGTGTGGTTAGTGTCTTGTGAGGGAAAGGAGAGGGGATTGTCACTGATCCCACACCCTTGTGTGCTCCACCCTGTGCTTGAGTGCTTTAGAGCACTCAACCCGAACTGCAATTCCAGTCACCTAGGGCAATTTTTCAGAAACACTGAGGTTCAGACACCTTCTCCAAGATTCTGCTTCATTTAGTCTGGCCAGGGGTGTGGGCCTTTGTAATTTAAGAAACTAGACTCCCCAGTTCATTCAAACCTGTAGCTAAGGTGGAGAAACACTGACTTAGAGTGTCTTATTGGATTTGTGGAACACTTTTCTTTCTTTTTTCTTTTTCTTTTTTTAGAGAGAGAGAGAGAGAGAATCAATTTTATTTATTTATTCATCAGGTTTCTGTTCTTCAGACTCTTAATTGTGTGTGTGGTGCTGGAGTTTGAACTTTGGACCTAGAGCATGCCAGGCAAGCACTCTAACCACTGAACAACCACTCCAGCCACTGTGGAACATTTTTTTTTCTGGCTCTGTTTCCTCATCCTCTTGCAACTTTAGGGCATAGTCACATTCTTCATTGTGACAAGCGTGAGAAATATGTACGATGGCCTCAATGCATGTTCCACCTTAGGTGAGTGGTTTGGATTGCCTCTCTCTCTTCCTCAGTTTCCAGCTCTCACTGCTAGCCTTCCACAAGACCATTTTTGGCAACTCTTGTCTTCCGTGTACCTCCAAATGAATTGCTTGCCTTCATTATTTTGTGATTCTCCCCATGTGGAAAAGTCTGAAAAGGAAGGCTTCAGGAAAACCCAAGTGAAGAATTGTCTGATCTTGTTGTATGCAAGGCTTTAGTCTCAGGAACCTTGCCCACAGTTTGGAGCCTCAAGGAGAAGTTCCTGGAGAGCAGCAATTCCAGATTGAAATTCCCTGGCTCCACAACTCCCTGGGAATTCCCTTGGAAAACCCAGGTGTGCACCTTGGTGAAAGAAAGCTATTGTCAAGGGATTTTGCTCTGGCAGGGATTCCCTAAGGCCCAGTGTGGGACAGACATGAAGGGAAAGTTCTGGTTGCCGGGAATCACTTTAACAAACAGGGCTGAAGCACAGGGGAGAAGAGACAATATGTCTGTGCAGGTTTCAGGTTCCTGACAGAGAAAAAAAATGACAGAATATAGAAGCCCTCCACACCATCACACACATCTATGCCAGGATTTTGAGTTTGCAAAGCACTACCGGAATTTTGTCATTCTTTGTGTGATTTAGGAAGTGAGAATGAGAAGTTAAGATGGATTGCCTATTGTGTTCCAAGCACCTAGGTAATTAACATGCACACCTACGTTACCCTAATAAATAACATAACCCTCACAGCACCCATGAGATACCTGATTACTATCCCCACTTTTTGGATTAAGAAACTGAGACCCAGATTGTTAACATGATTTATTCAAACTGGGTAAAGAATCTGGATCAACATGACATGAAACTCAAGTCATCGCCCTCTGGGTAAACAAAGTTGTTCTTATGCTTCTTTTATGTCCTATCAAGTCCCTCTTCCCCCATGTGTTCTTTTTAGGATAAATATCTTCTGTTTCATTGGATTCTTTTTTTCTAAATGATCTGTAGATTTTCCCCATCCGTAGTCTCACCTTCTAGTCTTCCTTGGTCCCCTGAATTCTGGCTTCTGTTCCTACATCTTCAAGGAAACTATTATCTCCTATGTCACTGATGACTGAATTGTCAAACCCAACCCTAGTCAATCACTACCTTGCTGTCTTCATAGCATTTAGAACTAATGTTGACCACTTTTTGGAATTCATGGAATAAGGGAATTTATCCATGTAGAATTCTAAACTCAGACTAGGCACATGGTAAAGGTTCAACAAATAGCAATTATTGCCATCATGGTTGTATTTTCTGAGCATGACAGGGGGAGATGGGGGCAGCGTAGAGGTTCATAAGAGTTTGTAGAGATAATCCCAAATGAATCTTCTTGGATTCCCCTTCTTCACATATTGCATTTGCCTCCGTTAATAAGAGAAGCTTTGGTTTCTTTTCTTTCAAGTTTATTTTGCAGCTCAGATCATCACAATTTTTTTAAAGTTACAAAGGGGAAGAGGCAGGGGGATGGGAGAGGGAGGTAAGATAGTGAGGGATGTGGGGAGCCAATCAACAATGTAGCATACTCTTTACACCCCCCTCCAGAAGTCAAATATTGTGAAAAAAAGAAACTACAGGGGTTTTGACACAATTTAAAACTACCCTGTAAGCATCAGAGAGTTATACTGTATTCTTTCAGGGATTTTACTTTAAGTGATAGTAATGAGATATTTGTATCTAGTGCATATTAAGAATTTCCACTAATTCTAAGATTACACAAGGCGTAACTGCTAGGAAGTAGCCTGCACATTTAATCTACATTGGAGCAGCTTCATTTACTAGATGGTCCTGGTGGGTTCAGGGAAAGGATGTAAAGTCTCATCAGTGAGGTAAGAAGCCTGTTTGAAAGGACAGAATCTCTTATTTTCCAAATGGCTTGAACTGCTGCTAAATCACAGTCACTGCCTAAACATGCCCATGCATAGCACTTATTCCCACTGATTTTTCCTTTTGAATTGATTCAGTCCTCCTTTTCCTGTTGACAGTTTTTATGTCACTTTGCTCTGCCCGGTGCTTCTTGGCTAGGTGGCCACTGCCTAATTAAGCACCTACGTGGAAATTCTTTCTTTTTTTCTCTCTCTCCACCCATGATTCTGTTTATCCCTGTTTTTATGGTATTTTGGAAGGGATACTTTGAAGCACCTTTTGGAAAAAAAGGAGTGCTGATGATCAGCTAAATGTTTTTATAGCTTTTCTGGAAGTGTAAAATGTTGTGATAACTGGCAGCCAAGTGTCAGAAAGGCCCCAGAGAAAAAGAAAAAGAAAAGGCCAATTTCAGTTTCCTTAGGACAACTTTTTAAAAATGTTTAGAACTTAAAATTCAGCTTCACTTTTCACCACAGTCTCATGTCCTTTCTGATTTGAAGGTAAAAACATTTATCGCTCAATTTCATATTCAGTGTACATTTAAACTACTATGTCAGGTTTGAGTAGGAGTTGCATTTGACATATTGAATATGTAACTTAATGTATTTCAAGAACATAAAGAACAAATTTCTATTTTAATTTGTTGTAGAAGCTATACTGTAATTTGGTTATGATTGCCTTTGTGTTGTATGTATAGTCGTATCTGTGATATACTTGGAGCCAAATCTCTGATCAAGATGGCAGCATTGCTTCCATGGGAAAATATATGCAGTGACAGTTACATGGCTTTTGGCATGATATGGCTTCTAGCAATGAATGCATCACAGTTAAACTTCAGAAGTGAGCCCAACCCAGTGTCTGCTACATGACAGGAATTCATTTGATGTCTGTTGAGTAGGTCTATATTCTGCTCATACACAACTGAGTAAAATGGAAAGATTACGACTTCTCTTCTCTTTAGGTCCATCATAAATTTTTGTAGTAGTGGGAATTGAACTACAGAGTGCTCTGCACATCCCTAGCCCTTTTTATTTTTTTATTTTGAGACAGGGCCTTACTAAGTTGCTGAGGCCAGCCTCAAACTTGTGATCCTTCTGCCTTAGCCTCTCAAGTCGCTGGGATTACTTGCAGGTGTGCACCTCCATTACCAGCTCAGTTCCATCATAATTGAAAACTTCAGACAAGTCCCTTAACTACTCACAGTCCTGATTTTCTTACTAAGATTCATCCATCTCATAAAGGGCTTTCGAAGGACATTGAACATTAGTTTGAGATGACAATCTTTGAAGTGATACTTATATTCCCTTAATAAATGTAGGATAAATGTAGGATAATGACAAAGCTATCATTTTAGCTTTTTTTTCTCCTTACTCAGATAGATGGTGACATGATTTTGTGGAGCAGTGCTATCATATGTACTCAGCACTGTGCTACACACAGTGAATGACAGAGTTCCTGCTCAGAGAGCTTCCAGTCCATTTAGAGAGACAGCACTTTCAAATGTGTAAACCAGACCTTCTCAAATCTGGCACTGTTGACATTGTAGTATGGATAGCTATTGTTGGAGGCAGTCAGACATGTGTTTTGTGGGTTGTTCAGCAGCACCCCTAGCCCTGGTCCGCTAGATGCCAGTAATACCCTCTCTCCAGTTGTGACAATCAAAAGTGTCTCTAGACATTTATTGTCTTAAGTTTCTCCTGTGATGCAAAATTGCCCCCTATTGAAAGCCACTGGTATTTAAACTGATGTCAAATGAAGAAGTAAGAGGGAGGGGAATTCACTGGAGTGGATTGGCTGGAAAGATCAGAGCCTTAAACTGGACCTTTAAAAAATGGGGTAGGATTTTGATAAGCAGAGAGGTTACCTCAGGCATAGAAAACTTCAGTGCGGAGCTGTGGTTGTGATTTGTGGTGCAATTTGGTGCATCTGTGCCAGGGCCTGGGGACTAGACTACCTGGCTCAAATGGGGGAGAATGCAGACAGGGGAAATTAGGCTGATAAGGTAGGGTGGTTGCCACAATGCCAGACTAATGGGCAGGAGCATGTAGATTTCTGAGTGGGATGCAGAGGGCGTTTGGGTAGCGCTTCTGATTGCATCATGTAGCATGGTTGGAGAACTGACAGGAGCAGGACTATCACTTTCTCTGTCCCTGCTTTTATGAAGACAAGAGGATAAAACTAAGTCAAAATAGCAGATTCCGCATGTAGCAATGGCTTCTCTTCATTTTGTATGCACATCAGATCACTCATGTCATAGGGCAGCCTCTGCAGCTTTGTTTTTCTTTCTCCTGTTTGCCTGTGTTTTGGAGATCGGAAGATGTAGATGCCACAGATATGTCTTTGAAAGTAATTGTCTTGTTCTTCACATTAATATACTTCATTAGGTCTTTTAGATTAGCTCCTGGGGCTAAAATCCATATTCTGCAGACAGCTCTCTTTTCAGCTGTGTGCCTTGTGACAGTTCTCTTTTCAACTGTATAGTGCCTCTCATCTTTCTTTAGAAATGTTCTCAATCAATTTTGCCTACACTATTTCTCCTCTAATGACATTGTAATCTATTTCAGACTAGACGCCCACCCCATGATCACACCTTTGTAAATGCACTTGAAGAAAAATTTTCTTTCATAGTTTATTTTTGTCAATGGAGACAATATTCAGGTTGATGATAGCAACAACTTTATGCTGTGTAGAATGTTCACACCATGTGTGATTTTACATTTTAATAACTTATGGATTAGTCTGCTAGACCATCTGTATGTAACCAGCATCTGAATATGAGTATATGAGTTTAGGGCAGCAACATGATCCCAGGGCTGACTTCAAAATGTGGATCCTGCACTGTGGCTGATACCAAAATACAGGTGAGCTGAGAGGGGGAAATTCACCTGGTTTAGTAACTGAAAGATGATACAGATGATCTATATTATAACCGACCTCAAAGTTATTATCATTGAAAAGTAAAAATAGAAAATGACATGAGAACAGTTGAAAGCCCCACAGTTTGGTACCAGGAATCTGAATCCAATAGCCTGTCATTCAATAATGAAATGAGGTGATCTGGACAAATGCAGAATCACTGGAAGTTTCAGGATTAATCAAGCACAGTTTACACAGGAAACAAGAGGAAGATGTATCACCATTTTATTTTATTGTATCCCATAAAGAAAAATATTTTAAGTAATTCCACTTACAAAAGGGAGTCTTTGGAGCTAAAGCAGTGGCTCAGTGGTTATAGAGCTTGCCTGGCATACGCTTCGATGTGGGTTCAAACCCCAGCACCACGTTCACAGCGAAGGTTTAGAGCCATGAAGGCCACATGAAAAACTAAATAAAATTTAGTTCTCTCTTTGTCTCACTCCCCCTCTATCTTTAAAAAGAAGAAGTCGGGGCTGGAGTGGTGGCTCAGCGGTTACAGCACTTGCCCAGCATGCGCAAGTACATGGGTTCAAACCCCAGCACCCACGTACACAACTAAGTGTCAGAACAACAAAATCCATGTGAAAAACTCAATAAAAATTGATTCTCTCTGTCTCTGTCTCTCTCTGTCTCACTGTCCTTCTCTCTTTAAAAAAAAAAGAAGAAGTCTTCATGTGACCTTCATTACTTGGACACTTGGTTGTGTACATGGTGCTGGGGTTTGAACCCCAGCATGCAAGGCAAACG
>PVKS010049909.1:0-11788 GCA_004027875.1 Aplodontia rufa
CAGATAAGATGTAATGCTATACAACATAATCCTTTTTTAGAGATATTGTGGGAAGGGGAAGGGAGGGATAAGGGTGGGTAATTGGGGGGGCACTCCTGGGGGTAATTATAATATCCAGAATCTATACACATTTTATATTCTTTTGTTAAAAACTTGTATGGTTGTTCAAAAATTAAAAAAATTTAAAAAAGAATGAGTTTATTAAGATAAATATTAAAATATTAATGCTTTTAAAAAAACTAATTTGTTAGCCTGTATTAAGGTGCTGCTCCCCATTTCTACTTCAGAAGTACTGGAGTTATAGAAACCATCTTTAATACTTTTTATGACTTCTTAGTATATGGTTTCCTCTCAAGTGTTCGGTTAAGGGGCTCATTTTCTACCCTAGAGGGGTATAAAGGATTGATCAAAGCATGATGAACTCATTGAGCAATTCCTTTGACATGGAGATATCCCCCTGGCTTCAGATACATAATATAAAGTGAAAGTAGCCAAATAAAGAGTCCTATTGATAATGAAGGAAGATCCATTCCAGCAAGTAGGCAAATCTCAATATAGAAATGCAGGAAACATGAGAAAACAGACATAACACATGTCCAAAAGTTTCTAACATCCCAATAATAAAATCTATTGATGTGGAAGTTAATGAAATCCTAGACAGATAAATCAAAAGTTGATGGTTAAAATGATCAATGAGCTGTAAGAAGATCTGAGGAATGAAATAATTGAAAATACAAGAGGTGAATCATTTTTAATAAAGAAATGGAGATTCTGGAAAAGAATCAAATAGACATACTGGAAAGAAAAAGACAATAAAAATCAATTAAAAATCTCCAGATTGATAGTGTAAAAGGCAAATTTTCAATTCTTAAAGATGAGGTATATCTTCAGGTCAGCAATAAAGATAAAATTACAAACTGTAATCAGAATGTACAAGAGCTCTGGGAAATACTTAAGGATGAAAATCAGCTAACATTTAGAAATAAACCAATCATAATTTCTTCTGATTTCTCATCCTAAACTGTAAAATCCAGGAGGGCTATTATAATGATGTGTTTCAAGCCATAAAAGTAAATAAAAGCCAATCAAGATTGCTATATCCAGAAAAGCTTCAGAATCTAAAGAAATAAATACCTTTCAAGATAAACTGTAATGCATGTTCACTAAGCCAGTATTACAGAAAATGCTTGAATACTGCACATAGAAGAAATAAAAATCTCCATAGCTCACAAATGGACAGATTTCATGAAAGGAAGATTAACAAGTACTAAAACTGAATTAAACAGCATAAAGATATCAAAATAACAGGAAATAATAAAAATCTAATACTACTGAATATGAATCATCTTAACTCCAAATAAAAGCAAAGGCAGGCAAAGTGGAGTAAAATCCAGCTGTTTGCTAGAAACATCTTACAGGCAAAGTCATCACAGGCCAAAAGTGAAACAGTGAAAAATGATATTCTTTTCGAATAAAACAATTTCTAGCAGGAGTAGCTTGAAAGATAATTTCAAGACAAAATTAATTGAAAAAATACAAAAAGAGTCAACTGGTTCTGATTTTAAAGGGAACAATCCAACATGAAGAAATAATTATAGTAAATATCCGTTTCCCAAAGTCAGTGCATAAATGCCCAGATAGAGCCAAATACACCACACTGGGTGATTTCAGCACACCTTACCTATAAAGAGGTCATACAGAGATAAATCAGTAGACACTTCAGGCTTCAAAAATGGTTTAAATCAAATGGACCTAACACTGGTAAGGTTGTTCCAAGAAGAAATTCATACCTGTGAGTTTCTACATTAAAACTTGGGAAAACCCCAAATAACCTAACACATCTGTAGAATGTATTTCATCGAACAATAGCCGAATTCCCTTTTCTTATCTGCTCATGGAATCGTCTCCATAATAGCCCACATTTTAAGACACAAAACAAGTCTTAGAAAATACAAAAACATTGATATAATCCCCTGCATCTTAAAAGATCATAATGGAATGAAATTAGAAATTAATAGCAAGAAAAATGAAACTATATAAACATGTGAAGTTTAAGCATTATGCCTGTGAACAATAAATAGATGATTGATGAAGTTGGAAAATATTTAAAATTTCCTAGAAGTAGATGAGAATGATAAAAGCACACCAGAATGTCTGGTTCACTGCAAAGGTTGTTCCAAGAAGAAAATTCATCCTGTGAGTTTCTACACTAAAATTAGGAAAATCCCAAATAACCTAATGAAAAATCTTATGGTCCTGGGTGGGGGTGGGGGGGGTGGGGGGGAGGGAATGAACCAACGATCCAATTCCAAAAGAAGTGGAAGAAAGAAACTTCACATCAAAGGCAGAATTAAACTAGAGAGAAAAAAAAAAAGTTATCAATGAAGTATCAATGTCTTTTCTTTCAAAAGAAAAATAAGATTGATAATTCCTTATCCAAAATAGCCAAAAGTGAGAAGACCTAAATTAATAAAATTAGAGAAAAAAAGGATATCTCACCATAGACATCACTGGAAACCAGAGACTCATTAGTGAATATTTTGAAAACTTACATTCCAATAAATTGGAGAATAAAGAAGAAATGGGGCAAATATACCCTACCCAAACCGAACCATATAGAATACCTAAACAGACTGATAAGTCACTAAGATTGAAACAATTAAAAAGCTTGTCAACAAAGAAAAATCCAGGATCAGATTCCATCTAAATTCAGCCAGACCTTTTAAAGAAAAAGAATTAATGCTCCTCAAGTTATCTCATGAAATTAAAATGTGGGGGGCAAACTTCCAAATTCCTCTATGAAGCCAGTATCACCAATATCAGCACCCTATAAACACATGTCAAAGCAAACTACAAACCAGCATTCGTAATGAACGTAGATGTGAAAGCCCTTAAAATATTAGCAATATCAACTTATTAAGATTTTTATACATCATGATCAAGTGGTTTTATTCCAGAGAAGTAGGTAGCTTAAAACATGCAAATTAACAAATGTAATTCATCACATGAAGTGAAAACAAATAACATGATCATCTCTATAGATGCATAAAAAGCCTTTGATGAAATTCATCCATTTGTTTAAAAGTACCAACAAAACTCAGAATAAAAGGAACTTTTCTCAAATAAAGGCTATATATGATAAAGCAAAATCCATCATCATACTTTCTGGGGGGAAACGGAAACATTTATAAAATCTTGCATAAGACAAGGGTGTCTGCTCTCAACTCACGTGTTCAATATGGTACTCGCAATTTTAGCTAGCACAATTAGAAACCAAAGAAGTCCAATTACCACTGTTCTATGCTTAGGCGATAAAGAACACTCCACCAGAAGACTTCTCAAATGAATAAACAAGTTCAACTAAGTAGCAGGCTACAAAAACAACAAGTAAATCTAGCTTTTCTCTACACCAATAATTAATCCACTGAATAATTTGGAAAACATAATAGCATCAAAAAAACAAATTGAAGACACTAGAGGAAGATGATAACTTCCATGTTCATTAATGGGCAGAATTAATTTTGTTAAAATGGTCATATTATTAAAGGCAATCTGCAGATTTTTACAATTCCTATCAAAATACCAATGACATTCTTCACAAAACTAGAAAGGGAGGGGCCCCAAACTTCACAAGGAAGAAGAAAAACAATCAGAATAGATGAAATGATTCTAAGCAAAAAGAACAATTACAATACCCAATTTTACATTCTATAGTATCACAATAACAAAACCAGCATGGTACTTGAATAAAAACAGAAACATAGACAAGTGGAGTAGAATAGAAGACAGAAGCCCACACAAATACAATCATCCTTGACAAAGTTGCCAAAAACATCTTGGGGAAAAGACAACCATTTTTAATAAATGGTGCTGGGAAAACTGGATATTTGCATATAGAAAAAATGGAATTATGCCCTGTTTCTCACCCTGCACAATGGTCAACTCAGTTTATCAAAAAGTGTAGTTTGCAGTTGCTAGCAGAAAATGTAGGGTCAGCACTCCAACATAGAGGTGCAGTCAATGACTTCCTCAATAAGACTCTTAAAGAAATGTGATCAGGAATTAGTGAATGGCCTGGCATTAAATTAAAATACTACTGGACAGCAAAGAAACGAGTGTGGAAAAAAATTACAGAATGGGAAAAAAATATACCAGCTGTACAGCTGCAATTCTGACAGAATTAATATCCAGAATAATGAACTAAAATACATCTCATTTAATAAATGGACAAATAAATAATATTTCTCAAAGAAATGCAAGTGGCCAACAAATACATGGAAAAATTATTTGACATCCTTAGCAATCAGGGATATGTAAATAAAAACTACTCTGGGAATTCATCTCACTCCAGTTAGAATGACAGCCATCAAGAATAAAAATAAATGCCTGCAAGAATGTGTGGAAAAAGTAAGACATACTGTTGGTGGGATTATAAATTAGTACAAACATGGGTAAACAGTATGGAGGTTCCTCAAAATATAGGGAATGGAGCCACCATGACACAGCAGTACCACTCCTTGATATTTATTCAGAAGAACTAGTTATAATACAAACAAACCCATGTGTACAGCAGCACAATTCATAATAACCCAGTTATGGAACCAGTGCCCAACAATAAGTGAATGGATAAAGAAAATGTGGTTATTTATACAGTGGCATTCTGGGCAGCCATAAAGAAGAATGGAATTATATCTCTTGAAGGAAAATGAATAAAACTGTAAAACATCAAGGTAAGTGAAATAAGCTTATACCTAATATCAGGGGCCATATGTTTTCTCATATATGAAAGTTAGAAAAAAAGACCAATGGAATGGAGGGAGGAGAAATGGATAATGAAATTGACCAAATTATGTCATTGTGATAAGAAATATATCACATTATTTTATAATTATAATGCACAATAAAAATTAAAAAGGAAATGTGTATTTTAGCACATTATTTCAGAAGTTTCAGTACATGGCTAGCTGGCTCCACTATTTCTGAAAATGTGGTAAGGCAGTACATCATGGTGAAGAGAGGCTGGTGGAACAAATCTGATTATTTCGTGGTATCCAGGAACAGAAAGGAAAGTGCTGGGGCAAAAACCCTTCAAAGCCATATTCCCAGCAACTTTTTTCCAACTAAGCTATATCTAAAGTTTCCGCTACCTCCGAATAGCACCACCAGCTGAGGAGCAGTCTCAGCATATTAGTATTTGGGGGACATTCCAAATCCAAATTGTAAAGACTGAAATATTGGTTCCTTCTTTTTCTGTACTCAGCCAGCTTTGGGGCTGGAATTCATATCATTAGTTCTCAGGCTTTTGGACTCAAATTCTGTATCAGCCCTTTTGTGTCTCCCATCTGGCCAGATGCATATCTTGAGACTGTTAAGCCTGTATAATCAGGAGTCAACCCCCCTGCCTCAATACACACACCAATTCTCTGTGCCATATTGACTTATCTGTCGTTAGGGTTTTTCTCTGAGGATTTCAGAAATTTTGTAGTCCTTAAAAATAAAATCTAGGATATGTAACCCTTTGTTGTTTAGGAAAATTTATTTTGATGATCATTCACAAGAAGATGTACTTGAATCCTCAATGGACATGCAAAAGTCTTCATAGTAGAGGGTGGGGTTTCAGACAATGAGGAAGGATTTGGGAATGTATTTCTTGAAAGACCTGGGAACTAATCAAGTCTTTAATCATAGAGGAATTGGAATTCTGCATAGGAAAGCAGAATACATGTTTGTTAAGGGTTCATTTGTGAATACTTGATAAGTCTTATGATGTAGGATTTAATTAGACCGAAGCCAAAGTAGTATAATCTAGACATACAATTTAGACCTTGATCATTAGTGATTTCAACAACATGTAACCTCTACCTCGCCTCCTCCTAAAGATTTTAAAATGCTTCCTAATCAAACCCAGGACTGACTTCAGAATCTTGAAGCTGAATCTGCAGATGGAAGGAAATGCTATATCCCAGGTTTGAAGGTAGAGAGACATACCAAGTAGAGAGCCAAGTAGATCTTAAGTATCAGCGTTTAAAAAAATACCTACTCTGAAAACATTGGGCATGTAAATCTGAAGAGGTTTTCAAATATTCCTTCTTCTATACATGGACCAGAGCATTTCTTGTCATTCATGTAAAGAGTCTTATGAAATATTCTTCAGCTGCTGTACAAATCATTACACTGCTCACTAACTGATTACTAATGAGGTACCTAGGGTTTTTAAGAAAGCAGAATGATACTGATCACCCACAGTGACACCAGAGAACTCCAATTGCATATGATGATAATTTACTTTAACAAGTAGAAAATCCATCTATTTGACAGTATTCAGCCATGCACCACTTAGCAATGAGTATATGTTCTAGGAAAGGCATCATTAGGTGATTTCTGTCATAGTGTGAACATCATAGAGTGTATTTACACAAACTGAAAAGGAATAGTCTACCACATACCTAGATTATATGACAGCCTGTTGCTCCCAGGCCACACAACTGTATATAGCATGTTAAAGTATTGAATGCTATAAGCAATTATAACATAATGGTAAGTATTTGTGTCTTTAAACATATCTAAACATAGGAAAGATAAAACTATGATAGTTAAAAAAAATGGTACAGTTTTCTCAGGCACTTAACCTGAATGAACTCTGCAGGAATAGAAGTTCTGGGTGAGTCAGTGAATGAGTGGTGAATGAATGTGAAAACCTAGAACATTAACTGTACATTTCTGTAGACTTTATAAATACTTGGGCTCTACTAAATTTATAAAAAGTTATTTTCAATTTAAAAATTATCCTCAGCTTACTATAATTTTTCTTCTGCTTTTGTAATATTTTTGTGCATGCTAAGGAGACACTCTACCACTGATCTACATCCCCAACTCTCTATAATTTTTTTATAAACTTTTTAAGAGCTTTTTGACACTTTTGCAATAATTATCATCTAAGACACACCTTGTATAACTATGAAAGTATTTGCTTTTTTGGTGTTTTTTTTAAAGTCAATTGTATTTTTTCATCTGATTTTTGGTTTTTCAAAACTCAGTTGTCAGTAGGGAACCTTTGACTTCCATGAGAAGTCCAATAAACATGGGGGTTAAATAATAGGGGGAAACTTGGAATCATTGGGAACCCAAGGGAGGAAACCATGGAATGGCATCAGCCTCAGCTTGCTCTGTCATTGTACATTTGTTCTTGATTGTATGACAATGACTCCCTCCTAAATGTAAGTCTTTTTTTAACTAATAAAAAATGAATTAAAAAAAACTCAGTTGTGTATATGATACTAGGGATTGAACTCTGGTTCTAGAACATGACAGGCAAGTGCTGTACCTCTGAGCCACCTTACAGCCCAAGTATTTGATTTTTTGTCGCCTATTCTATAAGACTTTCTATTTTTAAGATTTTCAGTTTTAATATTTATATTTTGTAAACTTTTGTGTTAAAAGTGAAGACACAAACATGTTAGCCTAGCTTTACACAGAGTCAGAATCATCAGTATCGCTGTCTTCTACCTACATATCATGTTCTACTGGAAAGTCTTTAGGGATGGTAACTTCCATTACAGACTTCTTCAATTAATGCCTTGCTTTTTTTATTTGTTTGTTTATTTGTTTTTTAATACTCTCCTGAAAGACCAACATGAGTTTCTAGGACTCAGGTGTGAACAGAAATAGGTCCATGTGGTTTGCTTGGTTTATTTCTTTTCATTATAAATTTGCTTATAAGAAGACAATGTACCATGAACATTACTCTTTGTTCATGAAAATCTGTGTTGGGTCCATGTTTTCAAATTTTTAAGAGCCTTGAATTCTGCAAAAATTTCTGCTAAATCTTTCACTAAATTTACTTGGAGTGTGTTTTCTTTTTCCTCTTGCAGTTTCTTAAATGAAACTCTTCTTTAGCTGCTCTCTGAACAACTCTCTTCTTTCTTGTATTCTTTTGTATGAACAGAATGGACTAAGTGGTAACTAGGTAGGTAAAGCATGTGTGAAGGAAGTAGGGTTCATCTTCCCTACAGCCTCTGCCCCTCTCTGTTTTCCCACTGCCATGAGTGGAGCAGTGTGCCTCCACTATGCTGTTCCACTGCAATGTTCTACTTTGGTCCAAGAGCAATGAAGTTATCTGACCAGGGACTGAACCTCTGAAACCATAAAATTAAAATGAAATTTTTCTTCTCTATGTTGTTGTTGTCAGGTATTTTGGATATATCAATGAAAAGTTGAATAACAAGCATATATTCTGCATTGTTAAAAAAATTGTTTTACTTGAGAAGATAAATATTGTTTTTCCATCTTATTGGAAGTAAACATCTCAGTGAAGAGACTTGTATTGGAGTTTGTTTGAAGCCTTCCATAATGTCCTTCAATCTGAATTTTGAAATTATTTTCCTATATCAGGCAGAATAGCTAAATACAGCTGGTATGTTTTTACCTTTTTCTTCACCAATTTCCCATCTTGTTAACACAGTATTGCCTTCTTGGCTACTGTCCTCACACCTGATCTGGTATTTTAGTCATTGCTACTTCACATGATCATTTTAATTATATTTATTTCATTTTACCAATGATGGGAACTATGTATGGAATTTAATATTTTTTTAAGAGAAAGGGACAGAGAGAGAGAGAGAGAATCAATTTTATTTCATTTTTCATGTTGCTTTCATTGTTCCAACACTTCAGCGTGTATGTGGTGCTGGGGTTTGAACCCGCATCCTTGTGCATGCCAGGCAAGTGCTAACCACTGAGTAACCACTCCAGCTCCACATTTAATGTGGAGGCCTAGCATGAAGTTTGAGAATCAAGTAGACTCCTCACATGTATTTGTAATTTCCTTAACAAAATGCTGAATAACCTGACAACAGGAGCCTAGAGTTTTATTCATTTTGGTCTTAATCAGCACACAAATTATCATGAGAAAGTCTAAAAATATGCTGTGATGTAGTTTCTGAATGGCCATTTTATGACTATAAATTTGGGTATCCTACTTCTAAAAAATATTAAGAAATGGTAAAGCACTTTGTATGATTTTACTTTGTGTGTTTTGTGTCCAATCCACAATTTCTCACTGCTCTCTTGTTAGACATCAAGAGTCCTAAGTGCTACATTTTTTTCATTATACAGGTTTCTTCTGTGTTTTTACTTAGTGGGATAGCATAAGAAGTATCTCCATTTTCACTGACACCAAAGCCAAATACTAATTATTTACTGAAAATGTCTCCTGGACTAAGCCTGGGGCAAGAAGCGAGATGATTAAGATCATGGCGTTTTGTGCCATACTGCATACATTTAAGTACTGGATCTGAACTATAACCTTGTACAGTCATTTTTTGTCTGAAAACCTCAATTCATCTAAAAATAGGGAACAGTAATGGTACCCAGCACTGAGTTCTGTGTAACATAGAAACTTAGAGATCTTCCTGCCACACTTGATGTTTAGTACTTTTGAACTGAATTAATACACGTGCTCATACACTTAAATCAGGTCATTGCTTTCCAGGGCAAAAATTGCATACCGAATTTTTCAAAACCCATGGCCATGAGGGAGTGCAGAAAGATCCAGGTATCATCCAGTATTTAGTGTATATTATCTGAATTTGCTTTACCAAGACCACTGCAAGAGGTTTAAGACTCAAAGAAATTCATCATACCTTATGCCTAGTAGTCTTGCCAGGATACGGCCATTCTTACAAACTGAATTAAATTCTACTTATTTATGCCCTCAACATAATTACAGTACTTTCATAATTATTTTTCCATTTAGTGAATACTTTCCTGTTCTGAATAATGTTCTGAGTACTTTTGTACAGATTATTTTACTTAAAATCTTATGATGAATATTGTTATGGTTTGAAGATTTGTCCTCTCCAAAACTTACCATTCTAATTCACTGATGTTCACTCATGACTGGCAGACTCAGCTGCTCAATAAGCAAATTATGAGCTGAACTGACTGGAAATGAGTAAAAAGATCAAAGAGCATTAACCTTACAAGTAAGAGAACAGAAATAGGAATTATAAATAGAACCATAATATTTGGAACAAGGAAATAAATTTGAGACTTGACAATTTTATCTTCAGTTTAGTGAAGGCTAATAGGTCTACATTAGGATTGTATACTAGCAGCTGCAAAATCAGGTAGCACTGATTTGCATGATTATAATTTTATGTGCTGGTTGCTGACATAAATTGATTAATAAAGTACTGCATAGAGTTTGTTTATCAAAGCATCACTGAGTAAGAATCAAGCTTTATTTGTCCATTTTGTACATTTGTGTTCAGTTTTGAATGTGAGAGAAGATGTCTTGCTGAATCACAGCCCCAGGATTTTTCAGATATATTTGCATTATAAATGAGCTGTCCAGTAGATATTTCTTTCCTCTTTTTCATTACTATTAGACATGATCAAAGGAAAAAAATCAAAAGAGATTTATTTACCTATCATGTGCTCTTCATTCTAATTATAGACCATTTCTTTAATAATATAGATAATTTAAATTTAGAGTCATTATTTTCTCAAGAAGTTCACAGTATATTTAATATACAGCAGACATTGGCAAAGTATATTTTGACATCTATTAAGTCCAAATAGTAGACAGGCTTATAACGTATATTATAGACCATGATATCTGCTTTGCCTCCATACTTACTTGTTAAAGATAAAATTTATTATATTCATTTAAATGTGTAATCTTATTAAAAATTTACAAAAGTGCTTGTAAACAGAGGTTACTCCTTTACAACTATCCACTCATTCAAAAACACCAATCAGCATTAACCTTTCTGTCTATAAAGTGTTTTTCTTCCCAGAAGCTTCCTTCTTGGATCAATTTACCAGGATCACAAAAAAAGTTTCCAGATTGTCGAGACCATTAGGTGTATAGGGTGAGTAACTGATGAAACTGGGCAGTAGATAGGAAAAAAAAATTCTGTGTGCAGTAGTGCTGGGTCACATGGTTAATAACAATTTTCCAAATACACATCATCTGTTAAAACATCTGTGCCACCTAGTTATAGAAGAAAATGATGATTGGGAGTGTTTGTGTTGGAAGGGAGATGTTAGGAGAAATAAATAAGCTCTGGAAAAATACTAGGAAGGAGTTCATTTATTCATCATCTATTAAAATATTAAGTTTTCATAAAAGATATATTTTCCCAAAAATCACTAGTCTCAAAATACCTTGGTTAGTTGTTTAGGGTTTTTTGTTTGTCTTTGTTTTGTTTTTTAAGTTCTAGGATGACCGGTGACCCAGGATCTTGCCCATGGTAGGTAAGTATTCTACCAAGAGCCACACAGCCAGGCTCAGCTAATTCTTGTTTTGAAATTTTCTTGCAGTGACCCAATATTCATTTTCCTTATCTTCCAAACTATTAGAACCCTGAGTTTTTTTATTGAGAAATTTATTTGTTGAACAATCATACAAATTTTAACAAAATAATATATAATGTATATAGATTCTGAAGATTGGATTTACCCCCGAGAGTGCACCACCCAATTATCCACCCTATCCCTCCCTTCCCCTTCCCACAACATCTCTAAAAAAAGTATTAGGTTGTGTAACATTACATGATATCTGGATTTAACACCTGAAATTAGACCACTTCTCTTAATGGCCAGGGTCTAGTTCCAGCCTCCACAGATGAGTGAAGACATTCGACCCTTGGTTTTCTGGGGGTTATGCTTATTTCACTCAGCATAATTTCTTCCATAGCCATCCATTTACCTTCAAAGACTGCAATATCGTTTCTAATTGCTGTGTAAAATTCCATGGTATATATGTACCACAGCTTTTGGATCC
>PVKS010049910.1:0-11779 GCA_004027875.1 Aplodontia rufa
TTAAGTGCAAACCTTTGCTACAATATCCCCTAGTACTCAGTGTATGCTAAGAAAACATGTATAATTATATAACAAAGACAAAATACATAATATCCTTATCATGGGTCTTACCCACATGTCACTAAATCCAATAGACATTTTCTAGCACTCACATTATTTGAGTGTTCAGGAATATTTGACACTGTTGATCTCATTTCCTATGGGGTTTTGGTGCATTGATTTATCCTACAATTATTAACTATTTCAATATATTTTTTCAAGAAAGAGAGACAGAGAGAGAGAGCGAAAGAGAGAATCAGTTTTACTTAATTTTTCATGTGCTCCATCACTTTGTTGTGTACTTGGTGCTAGGGTTCAAACCCAGGTCCTTGAGCATGTCAGACAAGTGCCATAACCACAGAGCCACCACTCCAGCCCCAAGATAATCTTGAAAGAAAGAATCTTATAGCCAAAAATTCCTGTCTATCTGGCAGAATGAAAGAAAAGTAGGTACTTGAGTTACCCCTGAGAGGTAAGGAGGAGTTGCTGGCACTAAAGAGTTGGGAGTGATAGGGCTGGGGAACAGGCATTTCAAAGGATTCTTAGACTGTACATGAAAAGCACCAGAAGACAGATAAAATTCTGTGAAATCTAGTGTGGCTCGAGTATAAGAAAAATAATTAATCTGGCAGTTCCATCAGGCTATGAAGACCTCATCTAGTTGTGTTATTAATCAGTTATTTTTCCTAAACAATCTGGTAAATGCCTAAAGGAGTTTTGGCTGGAGAGAAGGTAGGTGGGAGGAAAGTGCCCCTTCTGGGCCCCTAACATGGTTGATCATTATGCATACATATATGTGATTAGGTAGTATTTAGTCTTTATGAGAATGGGGAATACATTTATATGGTACACCACTGTGTTCCTAGAACCCAGTCCAAAATATTTTATAAGCATCTATTGATTGATTGAAAGAATGAAATAGACAGTGAATTCTCTTCTAGGAATTTGACACAAAAAGGAGCATCCTAGTTCAGTGCTTTTCAAACTTTCAAGTGAATATGAATCATTTGAGGAACTTCTTAAAATTCAAGTCTAAGCTTTTTTAAGTCTAACAACTCCAGGTGAGTTTGATGCTGGTGGCCTTTGGAATACACTTTGATTAGTATCAAAGGTGTAAAAATTGGTTGCCCATAAAAATTTCCCGGAAGTCTTTCCCGCTACTGTCTGAGCTCCATTACTAGAGATTTGAAATCACTTTGTCTGGAATAGGGTGTAAATACTCGATGCTAAAACAGCTCCCCTTGTAAGTCTAATGTACAGCCCTGCTAAGATTCACTGTTACACGAACGTCCACCTCTGGACTGCTTGGAGTTAAACCCAACCACCTCGCCCTCTCCAGTCTTTCCTAGTCCCTTGCCAGCCCCTACTTTCTTTGCTCATTAGCCTAGCTCCTGCACAGATGGTGCTTGTGGGCATGCTGATGACTTCCATCACCATCAGGCTGCTTGCTCATTGCTAGAGGTGCTGCAAATAAATCACCTGTGCAGGTGTAATGGGGAAAGGAGAATTGACGCTCAGAGGCATGTCTCATTTTGTGATATATTCTATCAAATTCAAAATCTCCATGGCTGACTTGTAAGGAAGCATACTTTGTCATGTTAATATGATAGGGAGCTAATGACACCTGCATATATTTACCTTTCTTTCTTTCTTTCTTTCTTTCTTTCTTTTTCTTTCTTTCTTTCTTTTTTATAAACTCTCCAGATGTTCAGAAGCTCAGCATCTAATATACCTTGTTTGACCTTATAGACTTCTGCCATCTGCTACATGAGGTGTTTCAGCTAGTTAATGTGAAGGGGCATTTGATAACAAATTAACAAGTTGTGGCATATTATGATGATCCCAACTCAAGTTATTGATTATCCCAATTCAAGTTAAAAATTCCAAAGCTAATACTTAAATGAGGATGCTTTTGTATCTCCCAAAATTTTCAGAAGATACAGACTTTTTGTAAACTTGTCAAGACAGCACTACTGCTCAATGTAGCCTGTTAGATCTTCCTCAGATTATAACCTTTCCATGTCACCAGCAGCACAGATGGTTTATGCTAACAGATAAGCATAACTTCATTTGACCTTTAAGGTTAAGAAATTTTCTAATACACTTTATTAGTTAGATGAATGGCAAAACTATCAGTAATATTGAAGTATAAGTTAGTTTAATTGATGAATAGGAAAATGCTAATGTAAGCAGTTTCGAATTTTTGGGAAAATGCAAACTAAATCCTAAAAAAGGAATCTTTCCTTCATGTGATGTTTGCGCTAAAGCCCATTTGCTCGCATATCCCATGTCCTACAAGGAGTCTCCTTGCTAACATGATCTCAGGTTAACATGCACAGGGAAAAAGAGCACCTTTTCTGCACCTATCACCCAGTGCCTGACTGAATCCCCTATAACGAAACACAGAGATAATATGAACTTGCTGTGACCTAAAGAAACAGGGAGATGGGTGTATTGTTATGGGCAGTTGTGCATAAAAATGATGATCAGAAGACACAAAGGTGTAACCAAGTGGAGGACTGGTTTTTGTTTGTTTGCTTGTTTGTTTGTTTTGGACTCTTCTGTGTCTCTGAGTGAGAGTCCTTCCCTCCAAGTATTAGGCAAGATACTTGTCACATGAAGTTCTTTAGGGCAGGAGATGAGAGAAGATCAGAGAGTAACCTCCATAGGTTTTCTGCCCTCTTTTGAAAGAGAAAAGAGGAAGAAAAGAGAAATTCAGTTTCTATGGTTATTTCAAGAGAGAAAGTGGCAGATGTCAATGAGACTACCATTCTCCTGTTGTTTTTTCAGTTTTATTTAAAACCAAGTTGCCATATTTTAGGGTAGATTTTCTGACTCTTGTAGATTTTATAGGCTTGGAAATAATTATACTGCCAGGTAGAGAAATTATAGTTTCATATAGAGTAGTTCCAATGCCCTGAAATCCTTTGCACACCTTCTCTTCGTTCCAATGCTTAGCAAGTACTGATCAATTATTTTACTGGCTCAGTAATTTTGCCTTTTCCATAAATTCATATACTTGGAATTATACTGTATATATCCTTTTCATAATGACTTCTTTAACTTATGAATATGCATTTAAGTTTCCTGCATGTCTTCTCATGGCTTGAAAACTCATTTATTTTTAGTTCTGATGAATAGTAGTACAACATTGTGTCTACATATCACAGTTTATTTTTTCTGGATGGACACACTTTATTAGTTAACTTTCACCTATTGAAGGACATCTGTAATTAAAAAGTGATTTTTTTGTGTGTGTGTAGAAATAAATTTACACTGTTGGGGAGAAAATATCAATGAGTGCCATTGCTGAATCATATAATGAAAATGTGTTTAGCTTTGTGATACCCCACCAACTCCTTTCCAAAGTGGTGCTATCACTTTGCATTGCCGCCAGCAGCGCTTGAGGGTTCATGCGTTCCACGCCCTCACCAGTGCTTGGTATAGTCAGCTTCTAGAGGTTGCCTGTTCTAACAGCATGTAGCATTATGGATACTGTTTGTGTCTCCTGATTAGACATGATATGGAGCTAATTTCTTTGTGTATTTTGGCTATCTGCATTTCTTTTTTGATGAGATGTCTGTTCAGGTTTGGCCATTTGAAAATCTGTTTGTGCATCTTTCTTTATTTTTAAAATTTCTTTGTAACATTTGGATAATAATCCTTTACAATGCATGGTTTTTTCAAATATTATCTTCCAACTATGGGTTATCCTTTTGTTCTTTTTGTCTTTATTAAGCAGATGTTATTTATTTTAGTGAAGTATAAGTTATCAAGTTTTTTAAAAAAGAGAGAGGGACAGTGAAAGAGAGAGAAAGAAAGAATCAATTTTATTTAGTTTTTCATATGGGTTTTGTTGTTCTGACACTTCCTTGTGTATGTGGTGCTGAGGTTTGAACCTGCATACTCGTACATGCCAGGCAAGCACCATAACCGCTGAGTCACTGCTCGAGGCCCCCAGTTTATCAATTTTCATTTGTCTTGGGTAAAATCTTTTATGTGTGTTAAAAACCTAAAGCTGAGGCCACTTTATTTTCTCCTATATTTTCTTTTATGAGTTTTATTATTTTCCATTTTATTTTTAGATCTGTGATTGTTGTGAGTTAGTTTTGTGTAGGATGTGAGGTCTATGCCTATCTAGAATCTTTTGTTTTTCTTGTGAATATCTGGCTTTTCCAAGGGTGGGAAGTTCAAATTCTCTCTTTTTGCTGTTTCCTTCTCTGCTGATTTATCATTGTAAGCAAACAGAGGGCTCACTATAACTTTTCAACCTGTACATGGATCACCTTAACTTAGGAGCTGATAGAATTCCTAATCAAGTTGTCTTCAACTTGAAGACAAACACAATTCCAAGATATGTTTCTGAATACAAGAGGAATCTAACCTGTGGAATGACTATCAGTGGTGGGTATATATTACTGACTCTCTGTAACATTGGACACTAGGAGACAAGACTGAGATCTGTAAATGCCATTTGAAGTTTCTGCAGAGAAATGTAAATAATTACCAAATAGGAAAGAAAGTCTGTAGGTTGGGAGAAAATATTTGCAAACCAAAAATCTGATAAGAGATTAAGATCTGAACTATGTAAGAAAATCCTACTACTATACAACTCAGCAACAATAAGAAAGAAACAAAGGAAGGAAAGAAGTTAGGAAGGAAGGAAAAGAAGAGAGAAAATCTAGAAGAAAATGGGCAAAGGACTTAAATAATTTTCCAAAAAAGGAAGGAATACAAATGACCAACATATGAAAATGCTGCACATTACTCATCAGAAAAATGCAAACCAAAACCAGAGGAAAATATCACTCATTCCACTAGGATGTTTGTTATCAGATCACCAAGATAGAATGATTATCAGAGAGGATGGAACTCTTCTATTCAATTGATGGAAATGTACATTATTTTATACATTACAGAAAATAGAATGGAGATTCCTCAGAATATCAAAAGTGGAACTATTATGTGATCCAACAATCCCTCTGCTTGGGATATGCTCAAAGAGAATGAAATCATCCCCTTATAAAAATATCTGTACTCCCTGTTCACTGCAGTGTTATGAACAATAGCTAGGATATGGAAACCAAGCAAGTCTCTATCAAAAGATGGTTGCATACAGAAATTGTGAGAGATGTAATTTAAGGGTAAATATTCTTTACCCTTAAAAGTGAAAGACATCCTGCCCTTTGTGGAAATACAATTGAAGCTGAAGGATACCATGTTAAAGAAAATAAACCAGACACAGAAAGAAAAATACTGCTGATTCCCCTCATTTGTAGAATGGAGAGAGAGAGAGAGGAGGAGCAGGAGCAGGAGGAGGAGGAGAAAAAAAGAAAGAAAGAGAAAAAGTCAGGTACATAGAAACAGTAGAATTGTGGTTATTAGGAGAAGGGAGGGGCAGAAAATGGGAAGAAGTAGGTCAAGGAGTATAAACCTGTGGCTACACAAGATTGTTCAAGTACAGCCATCTAAAGTACAGCATGAGCACTCTAGTTAACAATATTGAATTGTATAGTAATATTTTGTTCAGGGAGTAGAATTCAGGTGCATTTATCACTCCCCTTACACACATACAAAAGTAATTAAGGGAGTGGTAGCATAATTTGCAAGACTGTGTTTTCTGCATATACATATATATATATATATATATATATATATATATATAAACATCATGCTGTACATCTTAAGTTATAATTTTTTAAAAAAAGTCTTTTTGGTTAAGAAAGCAGATTTTTGGCAATTAAATGGGTAGAGTTGTAAAATTTTCAAGTTGACCTAGGAAGATGGTTTCTCAATTCAGAGTGTACCATTCAAATGTGCAAACACAGTTTTTTTCTTATGCCTAGATTTGTTCTATTTCAGAGGTTAATCCCTAAGCTGCAGACTCTAGTTCTTTTCATGCAGAATGACTTCCCTATGAAATCTTCATGGAGGAAGTTTTCTTCATGTGCAGGGAAATAGTGCATACTCTTTGTGGCTAAATGTTTAAACTACTTTTATTTAAAAAAAGAAAAATATTGACAGATCCATATAGGTTGAAGAATGCATACAGAACTAGACATATATTAACACACTTATCTCTGCTGGACCAAATTTTATCAAATATCTTGTTCATAATGTATGGTATTTAAGAAAAGAAAAGCCTGAATTATATATATTTATCCATTGAATTAAAATATTTTAATTTTGGGGCTGGATCAGTGGCTCAGCATTTGGCCTGCTTACCTAGCACGCGTGAGTACCCAGGTTCAAATCCCAGCACTGCATATACAACTAAGTGTCTGAGAAACAAAGGTCAGATGAAAAACTAAATAAAATTGGTTCTCTCTCTCTCTCTCTCTCTCTCTCTCTCTGTCTCTCTCTCCCTCCCACTCTCTCCTTCTCTTTCTTTCTTTAGAAAAAAATCTTAATTTTATAATACTCCTATGAGAATCAGAATATCTACATCTGGAAGCCAGAAAAAAACTTTCCCTAGTGTCAGACTTGGAAGTGGCATCCATCTGTGCCACCCTTTCATCTCCTGGATAGCTAAGGATCCTCCAGACTGTTGACAGTTCTTTCAGGCATAGCATGTTGGGGATGCATAATTCCCCAGTTGGTCTGAGCCAGGCTCCCTATAAGTCACAAAGACTGAGGCTGCTTCACTATTTTCCTAAACATATTCTGGGTATCCTCTGGATGTATTCTATTCTCTGAGATTTTAGCTACTGAGTGGTCTGGACCCCTTTCTTTCTTTCCTATTCTGATTTTTCTTTGAGAAAGGACTGATGTGAAGGGCTACAAAAGACCCCATGACTAAGGTGCCAATGCCTCTGTTAAGGCCATTAGTACTGGCAATGCCTGGCATGCCCACTAGTGGCAAAGACAGCTCAGACAGTGATTTTTACTGTCAACCATACTGAAGGAATCTGCTCAAAGGTTAATCTGACTTCTTTAATTTTACAGTTCTGGAGACCCTAACTCTGACTTATAAGTTTTAGAACCTTTTATACTTCTTGACTTACTCTTCCTTAAGGATAAATATTTTCTTGGGAGCATCTTAATCCCTTTCCTACATGTTTTCCTAACCACTACCTTAACTGCCTACAATTCTGGCCATTTTAGCATACTGGAACTTTCTATTGCAAGGGACCTTTGGCATGTGTTCACTATAGATGTTGCTAAAATTAGGTCATGATCACGTAAGGCAGAAGTATCAAAAAGTCCAACTACTACCAATGAAATCTTAAACTTCATCACTATAAATTGTGTTATGAAATGTAGATGCATGAATGTTTTAGTTATTTAATAATTATGGTGTGTTGTAACAGAATGAATGTTGAAGTGAAAACCAAGAACTGGATTAGGCTGTGTTTCTCCACAAATTAACTTGTAAGCTTATGAAAGTCTCAAAATTCATAATTCAGTTGAAAACATGGAACTTAAAGTCACTAGGATTTCTTTCAAGATACTATAGATGGAATATTTGTATCCCACAAAAATTTCCCATAAGCAGAGGAAACCATAACTATGAAGGAGGTGGGAGAAGGGAGGGAGGCATAAAGGGGAGGGAGGGATTAGGGGGTTATCAAGGCAACAGGGATCTCTTGACTCCCATGAGAAGCCCAACTATACACAGGCAGGAAGAGAAGCTCAGAAATTTCAAAAAAATAATGCACATGTATATGCTTATTTCCATCTATAACTTGGGGGGAAAGCAGAGGAGACATGAGAGCATGGAGAGGACAAAGTGGGGAGATCATAGACTAGGATCGGCCTTAACTTACTGTGTTAATATTCATGTATGCATGAATATGTAACAGCGATTCCCTCCAAAATGTAAAACTATGTGGAACAAATTTTAAAAAATCTCTAAAAATAAAGAAATCATATGTTGCAACCTAATTCCCCATCTGATGGCATTTGGAGGTGAAGCCTTTGGGAGGCAATTAGTTCTTGAAGGTGGAGACCTCACAAATGAGATTAGCACCATAACAGGAGACATTACAGAGAGCTCCCTCATCTCCTTCCACCATGAGAGGACACAGAAAAAAGACAGTCACCTAGGAACCAGGAAGCAGGTTGTGCCTACGTACTGAATCTGCTCACACCTGTTTTGGGATTTCCAAGCATCCAGAGTTTTAAAAAGTAAATGTGAATTGTGTTTAAGCTGTCCACTTTAGAGTGTTTCCTTATAGCAATCCAAGAAGTCTAAGACACCGTTTCATTTCAACTCCAAGTGAAAATACTTTATTTTAGATGTTATAGCAGTGAGAAAGAGCTTGCCAAGACAATTTAGGTACTGTAGTTTAATACTATAGCATCAATATGCATGATCTGTTTCAAAATATCTAAAAGAAGAATCTCATTAGTCAGACCTTGCATGATATACTTTCAAATTTTTATGTCTAAGTGTGTAGGTGGGAATGGGTTTCAGCATGTCTTTAAAGTTATCTGTATTGATAAAAAGAAGTCTCCAAAAGAATGCCAAAGTCTGGAAACCATCACAATGCAATTTAGGAAGGATTGCAAGTAAAGTAGTTTAAGAACACAATGTAAAAGTGAAAGTCAAATTCAGACTTTTATAAAGATGTAAGTTTAGTAAGAACCTTCAGCCAGCCTTTATTCAATGAATAAAAATCCTTTGCCAAAACTCCCACTGAGATTTAAATTACATAGAGAAAGAGAGACAATATATGAATATATGAGTTATTTATGGTAGTGTTACTAAGGTAAATGCAAATGCCACTACAAAATAGCTGTGTTGGTAATGTAGGTTATATGCACTTTTCCCCCCTAGCATCTACTCGTTGATTTGAAAGTAAAACTGCTGTTGCAATTCAAGTTAAAGAATGAGAAATTTTCTAACCTGGAAAGAAGATTAATCTTTCTTTAATTGACTCCTTGATCAGAATAAAGATTTATAGAAGAAAGTGCAATACGCCTGATAAGAAATTAGTGATGATGAATGGGAAAGCCATTAGCATTATGGGTTCAAGGAATGCATATGTTTCAAGATGAAGTAAGTAACCTTTATCAAAGCAAGATAATTTAAGAAGTGAACTTCTTAGTTAGATTCAATTTTATTTGCAAAGTACTTCTTAAACTTCTCCATAACAAAACCCCAATTCTTGCGTTGTTACAACAGCAATTTAGAACAGGTTCCTGTCTTTATTAGGCACTTGACAAAACACAGAGTAGCTTATGAAGTGCCATAAAAACAGGTAGAATGTTGTTTATATTTTCCATAAAGATCTCAGCTCACTGTGAATGCTAAGTGGATGCTAAATCTGAGTCATGAAAATGCCTTTCTAATGAGTACTACAGAATTCCCAGAGCAATTTC
The DNA here is from genome assembly GCA_004027875.1 of Aplodontia rufa. Taxonomy (NCBI): domain Eukaryota; kingdom Metazoa; phylum Chordata; class Mammalia; order Rodentia; family Aplodontiidae; genus Aplodontia; species Aplodontia rufa. Next base: position 9,364 of record PVKS010049910.1, read on the forward strand.
ATGTCTTTGTAACCAGTGTCAAAAACCATCCCTTCTGTCTTTGTATCAAAATGGCTCCCAGAAGCTGGCTGCCCATAATCCTTTATCATCCACGGAACAGGTACTCTGTAAATGTTGATTAATTTATTTGAGAGTTTTGTTGAAATAAAATGGTCCAGCAAAGAGAGTTTTAGTAGAACTCATATTTTCAGCTCTATTACCATAATGGCAAGGTATTTTTGTTTTAATGTTGTAACACAATACTAGAAAAATTCCAGCTTCATAAATTCCATCACCCTACATACAGTGTCGACTTCTTCCTTTCTTCCTTTGTTTTGTTCCTTCCTTCTCACTTGTGATACCAGCTCCACCTAAGTTCTACTTCATTTCCACACAGCTGAAATGGTTGGAGACCAAGACACGCTGCCTGCTCTCATTCTCAATACAAGATCTCTAAACTCAAGTGGATCTTCAGTGTTGAGGCCTCGGAACATATTTCTGCTTTAATTAGTTATCTTCTTTCCTAGACAAGTATACCAGGTTTTCTCTTCTCTCTTACAGCATTCATTTCTCTATGCCCATTCTCTCTTCTGATGACCTTACTTCCTATTTCACCGAGAAATCGTTTTGTGGCCTCACATCTCATATCTACCCACATAATGGTGTTAGTTCACCCTATTCTGTCCTCTCTGCCCACGCCTTTGATGAACTTTCCCTACATGCATCTTGCTCCCTCAATCCTCTGACAATTTTCATCTATCCACTGGATGATTTCCATCAGCATACAGACATGCTGTTACATGTCTCATCTTAGGGAAAAAAAATGAAGAAAGCAAAACAGAAATCACTCTGCTTCTCTTAAACATGTCCCTCCCTCCATGGACCCTCTTTCTCTTTTCCCTGTAACAGTAAAGCCCTTTGGAAGAAATGCTGATGCTGGCAACTCTAATTGTCTACTCTTGTTTCTCCTGAACTCATTTTGAATGAGCTTTATCTTCACCACTGCACTGAGGCTGCTTTGACAAGGTCGTTGTGAATTTCATATTTTGAAGTTCAAAGATCAATGCTGTGCTTATTTAACCACACCTGTCAACATCATTTGAGAGTCAAGACCTCTTTCATCTTTTATTCACTTTGTTCCTTCGAACTTACCCTCTGCATGCAACTTCTATTTCATTGACCTTTCTTCCTTAATTGCCTTTTCTGGTTTCTTCTTTTTCTTTCCCACCACCTAGTATAGGAGTATCCCAGGCACAAGTTCCTTGGCTGCTTCTTTTAGTAATCTATGGCTCTCTCTGGCTTTCTCATGCAGTCACTGATGACTACCAAGTATCTCTCACTCACACAGAGCTCTCACCTGCTTCAAACCATGTATGTAACTTTCCATTCTACATTTATATGTAGTTATTTAATCAATGTCTCAAAATTAATGTACCCAAAACAAAATTCTTAGGTTTAATCAATCCTGATAACTGCTAAACTTTTTCTTTCAATTTACAGGCATAAAGTTTGGAAGAACATATGATTCCTCTATTTATTTTACATCCCCAATCAGTCTGATACAAAACTGTGTTTTATCTACTTTAAAAATATATTCAGAATGTGACTCCTTATTTCTATTTTCACATTTATCCTTTTGGTTCATGTTGCTCAGCTTTCTTACCAGCATTATTATAAGAGTCTCCTGAATATTCTCTCCATTTCTACCTGTATCTATCACAGTTTATTAAGAAAAAAAGACGAGTGATCCTCTTGAAACTTCAATCATTTTATTATGTCTCTCAAAGACTTGGCAATAAATACTGTTATGGCTACCAACTGCTTATAGCATCATGAAGCATTAGTATCTCTAATAGGCCTGACTGGGACTGCTCTTAACTAAATGGCTCTGGCTTGAAGTCTCTTGTTTGGGTACTCAAGTGGCAGACAGTGATAGGAGCTGGGGTCATATGATGGATGAATGGGGTGAATATCTAACACAACTCATCCACTCTCCTGAAGTCTGACTGGGAGCTTAGACAGCTGTCAATAACATGACCTATTCCTGGTTTTCATGTTTGGATTGGGCTTTTCAGAACATAACGCCTGGTTTCTGACAATGAGTATTCCAAATAACATGAAGTGGAAAATGACAGAGTGAAAATACCAGGGCCAAGAAATAGGCACCGTGCCATTTCTTCTGTACTCTGTTGATCACAGCAGGTACAAAGTCCACTGAGACTCAGGGACAGGAGATTTAGGCAACCACCACACCACAGAAGGAATGTCAAGATTTTGTGGACATGAGTAATCTGCCACAGCTTCCATTTGATGAGTGGTATAAAAATTCCTTGCAGTGGTCTTCAAGGACAAATGCAGTAAACTCTTTTCTCATCGACCATAAACTTCCATTTTGCTCACTGTACTCCAGTTATACTTTAAAACCTCAATGTTTGCT